>PVLD010013033.1:0-57703 GCA_004027595.1 Dinomys branickii | reverse complement strand
AGAACTATGTTGAATAGGAGTGATGACAATGGACATCCTTGTCTTGTTCCTGACTTTAAAGTGAAAGTTTTCAGTTTATGTCCATTTAGTATGATGTTGGCTGTTGGTTTGTTGTAGATGGCTTTGATCAGATTGAGGTAGAGGCCATCTATTCCTATTTTTTCTAAGGTTTTTAACATGAATGTATGTTGGACTTTATCGAAAGCCTTCTCTGCATATATGGAGATGATCATGTGGTTTTTGTCTTTGACTGTATTAATATAGTGTATTACATTAATTGATTTGCGAATATTGAACCATCCCTGCATTCCTGCAATGAATCCTACCTGGTCGTGGTGTATAATTTTCCTTATGATTCGCTGTAATCTATTTGCCAGTATTTTGTAGAGTATCTTTGCATCTATGTTCATTAGAGAGATTGGCCTGTAGCTCTCTTTCTTGGTTGGGTCTCTCTCTCGTTTTGGTATCAGTATAATACTTGCCTCCAGAAATGTGTTGGGGAGAGTTGCTTCCTTTTCGATTTCATTGAAGAGTTTGACGAGTGTTGGCATTATATGTTCTCTAAATGTTTTATAGAATTCTGCTGTGAATCCATCAGGGCCTGGGCTTTTCTTTGTTGGTAAGTTTTTAATGACGTTTTCAAGCTCATTAATTGATATTGGGTTTTTCAGGATTTTTCCGTCTTCCTGATTCAATTTTGGCAATTTGGACCTTTCTAGGAATCTGTCCATTTCTTCTGTATTTTCTATCCTATGGGAATACAGATTTTCAAAGTAGGTATTAATGATCCTTTGTATTTCTTTTGGATCTGTAGTGACTTCCTCCTTTTCATTCCTTATTGCATGAATTTGAGATCTTTCCCTTCTTTTTTTGATAAGGTTGGCTAGGGGTTTACCAATTTTATTTATTCTTTCAAAGAACCAACTCTTTGATTCACTAATTTTTTGTAGAGTTTTCTTCATCTCAATTGCATTAATTTCTGCCCTGAGTTTTATAATCTCCTCCCTTCTTTGGGCTCTTGGTTTGGCTTGTTGCTCTTTTTCTAAGAGATTGAGGTGTATCATTAGGTTATTTATTTGCTCTCTTTCTATTTTCTTTGTATATGATTTCATTGCTCTAAATTTCCCTCTGAGGACTGCTTTCATTGCATCCCACAGATTCCAGTAGGTTGTACTTGCATTTTCATTTATTTGTAGGTAATTTTTAATTTCTTCTTTAACTTCTTGTGTGACCCATTGGTTATTCAGTAGGTTGTTGTCTAATTTCCATGTGTTTATGTGGTTTTTGGAGTTCTCTTTGCAATTAATTTCCCATTTTATTGCACTGTGGTCCGATAATATGCATGGGATAATTTGAATTCTTTTGCATTTAGGTAGATATGCTCTATGGGCTAGAATGTGGTCTATTTTGGAGAAAGACCCATGTGCAGCTGAGAAAAATGTGTATTCTGATATTGTGGGGTGGAACACTCTGTATTCATTTACTAAGTCCATTTGTTCACACTTTTGGTTCAGATCTGTTATTTCTTTGCTGAGTTTCTGTCCGATTGACCTGTCTCTTTGTGTCAGAGGGGTGTTTAAGTCCCCTATTACAATAGTATTATTAGTTATTTGATTTTTTACATCTGTCAAGATTTGCCTTGTAAAGTTAGGGGCTCCATGGTTTGGTGCATAAATGTTTGGGATTGTTACCTCTTCCTCTTGTAGCTTTCCCCTAACTAGTATGTAGTGGCCTTCTTTATCTCTTTTGATTGTTTTTGGTTTGAAGTTTACATCGTTTGCAAACATAATAGCTACCCCTGCTTTTTTCTGGGGACCTGTTGCATGGAGAATTGTTTTCCAACCTTTAACTTTCAACCTATGGATTTCTTTCTGAGTAAAATGTGTTTCCTGTATACAGCATATCGTTGGATTGTGTTCCTTAATCCAGTCTTCCAATCTTTTCCTTTTGACTTTTGAATTGAGGCCATTTACATTAATGGTTATCATGGTTATATGTTGGCTTATTCTAGTCATATTATTTACTTGAAGTTTTCCTTCTTTTGCTGACTGTTTAATTACTTGTTCTGTTTAGGGAGTTATTTCTATAGCTCTTCTTGGGATTGTGGTCTCTTTTTTCTCTGTCTGGAATATCTTTTAGTGCTTTTTGCAGTGCTGTTTTGGCACTCATGAAGTTCTTCAGTTGTTCTTTGTCCTGGAAATATTTTATTTCTCCATTGAATTTGAGGGATAATTTTGCAGGATACATCAGTCTGGGTTGGAAGTTGTTTTGTCTTAGAATCTGTAGTATCTCGCTCCAAGCTCTTCTTGATTTCACGGTTTCCATTGAGAAGCCTGCTGTGATTCTGATGGGCTTTCCTTTATAGGTGATCTTTTTCATTTCTCTAGCAGCTTTTAATATTGTGTTCTTTTGCTGGATATCTGGGATCTTGACTATTATATGCCTGTGTGTGTTTTTCTTTCGGTTATGGATCATTGGGGTTCTATATGCCTCGATTAACTGATCTTCAGTATCTTTTACCTTGTTTGGGAAATTTTCTGCTATTATTTCAGCAAATATTCTTTTTATATCATTTGTGAGATCTCCTTCTGATTCACACACTCCTATAATTCGAATATTGTTACATTTTGCCTTATCTTGGAACTGTTGGATTGACTTTTCTTGTGTCTTTGATGATATCATGAGATTCTTCCTTTCACACTCAGAAGCTGCCATGCTGTCTTCAAGTTCTGAAATTCTATCTTCGGTTTCATGTAAACGGTTTTGCATGCTTTCAGCGTTAGTTTTCAAATCCTGGAATTCTCTTTGGACCTGTTTCATTCTTGGTAATTCATTCCTAAATTGCTCTTGTAACGTTTCCATTTGTTTCCTATTTTCTTCTAGTCTTTGGCTACTTCTTCTCTATGTGTACGGAACGTTTCTTCCATCATTGTTTTCAGCTCGTTTTTTGTCTGAGAAATCATTGCAGGTATGTGGCTTATTTCTGCTTTAAGCTCTTTTATGGCCTGTTGGAGTTGTTTCATTTCGGATGCAATCGTTTCATAACTTGCAGGTATGTGACTTCCTGGTTCCCCTGTATCCTCGCATTCAAAACTTGTTCCGGTTGGGGCTGAGTTTTGAGACTGCGTTTTGTTCCTCTGTTTTGCCATGTTTGGGTATCAGATTCAAAATGTGGAGCTATAAATTTCCCAGGCAGTTCAGCAGGCAAAGGTCTGCTGCAGAGGCTGCTCCAATGATTCCTTCTCTTTGGGAGAATGTCCCTTAAGCTGTTTGCTGAGATTTCCACTTCTACTCCCTACCCCAAGACCTGTCTGGGACGCATAAAGAGCTCGCCGCCCCAGGGACCTTGCAGGCAGGCCACTCAGGTGTTCCTCCCTGGGTGGAGCTCCTTCCCCCCTCACAAATCCCGTCGGGGCACCTAGCTAGCTCTTCCTCTCCGGGGGATCCTGCAGTCATTAAAGCTGCTTGGATGTCCCTTGCTGGGCAGAGCTTCTTCCCGACTCAGGAAAAACCGGTTAGGGCACCCAATCAACTCAACCTGGGATCGTGCAGACAGGAATGCTGTTCAGATGTATCTCCCTGGATCGAGCTTTTTCCCAACTCAGAAATCCCGCCGACCGCAACTGCCACAGTTCGCGTGGCACCAGCTGCGGGGGCAGGGCTATGAGCGGGATCCCAGTCCGCTGCCCAGATTGGCGCAATCTGCCCCAGTAGCGCATTCTCTGAGTTTACTCTGCTCCGCCGTCTCCAACAAATCCTGGTTACAGCCGCCTTCAAGCCGATCAGGTTCAGGAGCTGGAAGCGTCCGTCCCACTGCAATAGCTCTCTCTGCTGTACGTGGATTGAGCCAAGCTGCGGCCCAAGCGCAGCACCGATCCCTCAGGCGCCCAGCTCTCAGGATCCGCCCACTTCTCGCCACATGGCTTGTCCAGACGGCCCTTTAATGCTCAGGCCATGGAGAGCAACCTGATCAGTTTGAATTTTGCATCCACAGACAGGGCACCCGCGCGCAAAGGATCAGTCTCTGGGAGAGTTTCCCTCTGCCCCTCACCTGGTCGCCATCTTTCCGGAAGTCCTCTGAATAGATGTTTTGTATCAGATCTTTTATTTTTCCATTTAGTTCTCCCTTAAAGTTCCATATCTTTTCTGTTATTTTCTCTTTACTCATATTTTACCATAAACTTTTTTCTATTTTAAAGAGAAAAGAACAAAAACAATTTAACAAAAACAAAAGCAAAAAGAAAACAATGCAAAAATAAAAATGTCACAGAATTTCAAACAAGGTGATAGGAAATTAACAATGGCTGTTGTATTACTTATTGTTATCTTCAAATTGGTTACTCAGAGAACCATGTATATGCATGTAGGATTGATCAAACAGTTAAACATTAACTGTTCCTTTCAATAAATCAATAGAAATTAGTAGTACACTTATATTAGCTACCTTGTTTGTGTATGTGTTTATATATATTTTTTCCCTTCCTTCTTTATCTTTTCTCTCATTTCTGTCATCCAAGTTGTTCTTTCCTTTTGAGCAGTTTCTTTCCCTTTTGCAATATCTATTGTACATTTCAGATTTTCTTTACTCTTTTCGATTCTTATACTAGAAAGACAATACAATGTTTATGCATATGTATCTGATTTTTTTCACTTATGAATATGGTCTCTAGTTGCATCCTATAAAACCTATAAAAGCCTCGAGTTTATCTTTTTTATACCTTAGTAATATTCCATTATTAAATATACCACATGTTTTCATCCATTCCTTGGTTGATGGACTTTGGGCTTGCTTCCACCATTTAGCTATTAAAATTGTGCTGCTATAAACATGAATGTACATATATCACTGTGGTATGATGTTTTCAGGTCTTCTGGAAAAATGCCCAAAAGGGAAATAGCTGGGTTGAATGGACCTCTACACCTAGTTTAATGAGGAAACTCCAGACTGATTTCCACAGTGGTTGCACCAGTCTACACTCCCACAACAGTAGACAAGTATTCCTTTTTCTCCACAGCCCCTGCAGCATTTGTTATTGATTGATGTCTTGATGATAGCCATTCTTTGTGGGGTGAGATAAAATCTCAGTGTTGTTTTAATTTGCATTTCTTGAGTGACTAATGATGTTGAACACTTTTTCATGTATTTACTTGCCATTTGTATTTCTTTATCTGAGAAGTGTATATTCATGTCAGATGCCCACTTTTGTATTGGGTGATTTTTTAAAATTCTTCATACATTCTAGATAGAAGTCTTTTGCCTGATAGACAGTAGGCTAAATTTTTTTTCACAATTTATGAGTTTTCTTTTTACTGTGTTGGTGATTTATTTGGAGTGCAAATCTTTTCAATAAAATGAGATCCCAGTTGTTGCTTTGAAGTATTTCCTGTGCAGTTTGGTTTTTGTTCATGAACTCTTTGCCTAAATCTATGTCTTCAAGATTTCTACCTACTTTCTCTTCCAGTAGATTTAGTGTTTTTGTTTTAATATTTAGATCTTTGATCTGTTTTACCTTTATTTCAGTGCATGGTGATGGACATGGGTCTAGTTTTAGTCTTTGGCATGTGGAGAGCCAGTTTTTCCAGCACCGTTTATTAAACAGGCTGTCTTTCTCCTACTGAGCCTGTTTGGCCCCTTTGTCAAAGATAAGGTAGCTGACCCCAGCTGCTCTGCTGTGGGCCCCACGGCTGCTCCACTGTGGGCCGTGCTGAGGGCACCCCACGGACTGGACCCACCCCCACCCATAGCACAGCGACAGGACAGAGCTGGGCAGTCCGCTGTGAGTATAGGTGCTTTTCCACCTCCAACCATGGCAGTTTGTATACACCCATGTATGTTATAGTATAGTCTGAGGCAACTATATCTCTTCCTAAGGCGAGAGTCCAGGGGTATAGATAAACCCAGGAATACAGTTATTATCACAGGGAAGAGGACTGATTGAGTGGTAGGGCAATGGAGATGAGGGAGGAGAAAGTTGAATGATCAAATGGGCCATCATCTGTGTAACTGAGTAACAAATGTGAAGGTAACATTATGTAGGACAGCATCCAAAGCTAATTTCCTTCTATGTTCTCTATAATTTTGTAATTACTCAATTGTTTTTGTATTAACAGGAGTGAAGATGACTTTATATTATACAGCATCCAGTGCTAATTCCCTACTATCTTCTCTATAATTTGGTACTTCCTTTAATGTTTATGGGTTAACTAATGTGAAAACAACATTATGTAATACAGCATCCAGTGCTAATTCCCTACTATAATCTGTATAATTTTGTATTTTTGGTATTGTTTATGGCCTATTCTGGTTCATATGTCTCCATTCTTTTGTCTTTAAAATTAAAAAAAAAAAAGTCCCTGAGAAGGGCAAGGTCCTTTGTAACCACAGGGCTCCCTTCTGTGCCTCTCTCAGATAGAACAAGCTTTCTTTCCCTCAATAAATATATTTTGCTCTTAAAAAAAAAAAAAGATAAGGTGGCTGAGTTTGTAATTGTGGCTGCATTCAGGCCTGTTTTTTTCCCACTACCATGCTGATTTTATCACAGTAGCTTTGTAATATAATTTCAAGTCAGGGATTGTGATGTCTCCTGCCTTGCCTTTATTGCCCAAGATTGCTTTTGATATTCTCAGTCTCTTCTGGTTCCAGATGAATTTTAGGAATGTTTTCTCTAGATCTGTGAAGTATACTAATGGTATTTTGATCAGGATTGCATTGAATCTGTATAACAATTTTCAGAATATGGTCATTTTCACAAAGTTTGTTTTGCCTAGCCATGAGCAAGGAATATCTTTCCACTTTCTGAAATCCTCTTCAATTTCTTTCTCCAGAGTATTGTAATTTTCAGTGTATAGAGTTTTTACTTCTTTTGTTAGATTGATTCCCAATTATTTCAGGTCTTTGGATGCTATTGTGAAAGGCATGACTTCTCTCATTTCTCTCTTTCAGTGTTTGCTGTTTGCATATAGGAATGCTATTGGTTTTTGAGTTTTGACTTCCTATCCGGCTATGCAACTGAATTTGTTTAGTAATTCTTAGTATCTTTTTGTGGAGTTTTTGGGATCTTCCATGTAAAGTATCATGTCATCTGTGGATAATGATAACTTTATTTCTTCCTTTCCTATCCTTATTCCTTTTATTTTTCTCTCTTGTGTAATTGCTCTGGCTAATGTTTGCAGAACTCTGCTGTGTAGGAGTGGTAACAGTGGGCATCCTTGTCTTGTTCTTGATTTTAAAGTGAAAGCTTTCGATTTTTGTCCATTTAGTATGGTGTTGACTCTTGGTTTGCCATAGATGTCTTTCATCAGATTGAGGTAAAGACCATTTATTCTGATTTTTTGTAGAGTGCTTTATCTTGAATAAGTGCTAGGCTTTATCAAAAGCTTTTTCTGCATCTATTTAGATGATCATGTGATTTTTGTTACTGGCTCTGCTGATATGGGGTATTACATTTATTGATTTGCTTATGTTGAACTATTCCTGCATTTGTGGGAAAATCCCACTTGGCCATGGTGTATAATCTCCTTGATGATTTGTTGAATTCTGCTTGCTAGCATTTTATTGAGTATTTTTGCATCTATGTTCATTAGAGAGATTGGCCTATAGTTCTCTCTTTTGATTTGGTCTTTCTCTGATTTTGGTATCAGGGTAACACTGGCCTCCAGAAATCAGGTAGGGAAAATTGCTTCTTTTCAATTTCATTGAAGAGTTTGAGGAGTATTGGCATTAAATCTTCTCTGAATTTCCTGTAGAATTCAGCTGTGAATCACTAGGACCTGAGCTGTTATTTGTTGGTAAGTTTTTAATCATGTTTTCTATTTCATTAACTGATTTTGGGTTATTCAGAAATTTATATGTTCTTGATTAGTCTTCGGTAATTCATACATATCTAGGAATCTGTCCATTTCTTCTGTGTTTTCCATCCTATGAGAGTAAAGATTTTTGTAGTAGGTATTGATGATCTTCTGAATTTCTATACAATCTGTAGTGATTTCACCCTTTTCATTCCTTATTGCATGAATTTGAGTTTTTCTTTTCTTTTTTGATAAGGTTGGCTAAGGGTTTATCAATTGTATTTAGTCTTCCAAAGAACCAACTCTTTGATTCATTAATTCTTGGTATTGTTTTCTTTGTCTCTGTTGTGTTAATTTCTTTCCTGGTCTTTATGATTTCCTCCCTTCTTTGGGGTTTGAGCTTGACTTGGTCTTCTTTTTCTAGAAGTTTGAGGTGCAGCATTAGGCTATTTATTTGTTTTCATTCTGTTTTCCTGATGTGTGTGCATTCACTGCTATAAATTTCCCTCTGAGGACTCCTCTCACTACATCCTACAGATTCTAGCAAAATGTATTGACATTTTTGTTTGATTGCAGATATTATTTAACTTTATAAATTTCATCTGTGATCCATTGGTTGTTCAGGAGGATGTTATTCATTTTCCATATTTTATGGAGTTTTTGTGGTTCCTTTTGTCATCACTTTCCAATTTCATTGCACTATGGTCAGATAATATGCATGGGATAATTTCAATTCCTTTGCATTTACTTAAGCATGTTCTGTGGGTTAGTAAAGAGAATGTCCTGTGTGCAGCTGAGGACAATGTGTATTCTGATGTTGTTGGGTGGAAAACTCTATAAATGTCTACTATGTCCATTTGTTCACAAGTTTGATTCAGTCTGTTATTTCTTTGCTAATTTTTGTCTAGTTGCTCTACCTCTTTGCGTCAATGGGATATTAAGTTTCCCCATTACAACTGTGTTGTTGGTTATTTTGTTTTTCATGTCTATTAAGATTTGTCTTATATAGTTGGGTGTTTCCATATTTAGAGCATGCATATTTATGATTGTTATCTCTTCCTCTTGAAGTTTTCTCCTAACAAGCATATGGTGACCTTATCTCACTTGATCATTCTTGGTTTAAAGTTCACATTGTCTGCAAATATAATAGCTACCCCTGCTTTAGTTTTCATTCCTGTCATGTAAAGTATTATTTTCTATCCTTTGACTTTGTCTATGAATTTCCTTTTCAGTTAAATATTTTTCTTCCATGAAGCCTATTGTTGGATTTTGTTTCTTGATCCATTCTGCCAGTCTGATTCTTTTAATTGGTGAATTGAGGCCATTTACATTGATCATTATAACTGATATGTATTGGCTTATCTTTGTCATATTATTTTCTGGCTGTTGGTGCCCTAATTTTTCCATGTTTAATTCCTTGCCCCACTTACTGGTTTCTTTTTATTGTTGTTCTTGGAATTGTGTGCATTTTATCTCTTTGTAGAATATCAGTATTGTTTGTAGAGTGGGTTTGGTGGTCATGAATTTTTTCAATTATTCTCTGTTATGGAAGTATCTTACTTCTCCATTAATTTTGAAAGATAGTTTTGCAAGGCACATAAGTCTGAGTTGGACATTGTTTTCTTTCAGGAATTGAAATACTTCACTAAAAGCTCTCCTTGATGATTTGTGTTGAGAAATCTGTGAGTCCAGTGGTTTTCCTTTATAAGTGTTTTGTTTTTCTTCTCTAACAGCTTCTAATATTCTGTTCTTGTGCTGAATTTCTGGGATCTTATATTATTATTTATCTTGGTGTAGATTTATTTTAGTTATGGCTAATTGGAGTTCTGTATGCCTCCATTACTGCATGTCACATTCTTTTCCCATGCTTGGGAAATATTTCACTATTACTTTGAAAATAGTCTTTTTTTGTCATTGTGTTGATTCCTACTGTTTTGTTGACACCTATTCATCTTATATTATTCCTCTTTGCTTCATCATGTAGCTCTTGAATTCTAATTTCCTGGTTCCTTGTTATTTGTAAGAAATCTTTCCTTCCATGGTCACTAACCGCAACAATGTCTTCAAGGTCTGAGAGTCTATCTTCGTTTTCATTCAACTGGTTTTCCCAGCTTTCAATGGATTTTTAAATTTCCTGAATATCTGTTTGAATCTGTTTCATGCATTCAAATTCTTTCTTATATTGTTCATTCAAGCTTTCTGTCATTTCTGTATGCTCTTCTATTTTTATCTATGTGTTCTTCAGATATGCTGAGCAATTCTTTCATTATGTTTGCCATTTCTTTTTTTACCTGAGAGATTATTTCTGAGCTGACTTCCTCTATAGCCTCCTGGAATTGTTTCCCTACTTCAGTTGCTATGATTTCAGAAATTTCAGATGTGTGACTTCCAGTTTCTTATATGTTTGTGTCTTCTGGACTTGTTCTTGGTGTTCTGGAAGCCTGAGATTGCATTCTGTTCCTTCCTCTTCTTATTTTCTGGGTTCCTTTGTTGGAGAAAGTTTCCTGGTCCCGGATGCTTCCTGTGCTGGCTGTTCTCCCCATGGTATAGGGGGGATGGGTCAGGGGTCAGGCCCCAGGTTCCTCTGCATAAGCTGGTTGCCAAGCCCCAGGTGCATATCATGCTAGCTGCCCTTCCAGGGGTGCAGGGTAGATGGGCCAGGCACTGTGTTCCTCTGGCTCAGCTGGTTGCCAGGCTCCAGGTTCTTCCTGTGTTTGGTGCCCTTCCTGCAGTGCAGGAGAGATGAGTCAGGCACTATGTTCCTCTACCCTGCCATTTGCCAGACCCCAAATGCCTCCCACACTAGCTGCTCTTCCCATGGTTCAGGGGAGATGAATCAGCCACTGCATTTTTCTGGCTTAGCCTGTTGCCAGCCCTAGGATGTTCCCACACTGGCACACTGGCTGCCATTGTCATGGTGCAGGGGAGACGGGTCAGGCATTGCATTTACCATAAACTCTTTTTCATTTTTTATCATAACCATTCCATCATGTAGTTCACCTCTGAGTTTCTTTCTATTGGGTACTTTTTAAAAATATGGGTTACATTTTCCTGTTTCTTCACATATTTAGTAATTTTAATTATATACTGGACACTGAGGACTATAGAATATACAGATTCTGGTCCCAATTATCCTCCTCTAAAGAGTGTTGTACTGTGTCCTGGCAGACATCTTCAATGCTCGTGGATCATCTTACTTTGTAGAAGCTTTGTTTTAACTCCTGTTAAAAGAATCTACCTCATTTTTATCTTTGGTCTCACGATATAGCCCATGTCCCTAGGATTAAGTCTTTACTCCTAAAGTATAGATTTTCTGGGGTTTTAGTGGAAATTCTAATTTGCTTAACAAACCACTCAACAAGAATTCTATCAACTCTTTCTCACTAGTGGTGCTGAGTGCTTAAATCTCTGCTGAGTTCTTTCCAGCCTCTCAACTATCACTTTTTATTTGGCTCCTTGTTGTCTAACTGGTTTACGTGCATCTCGGAACTCATGCAAAAATTTAATAAAAGTTTGCTTTGATATTTGGAGGTTTGACAGTCTCTGGCTCCCATTTTTCTGTACTTTCCCACTTACATTTCCAAGATTCTGAACTAAAATTTTGATTCCTCATTCAGTAAGACTTCTTCCAGACCATGTACATTGGAGTCCTGTCAGTGGGAAGGGAACTGAATAAGTGCAGAGATTGGTTTCCCACTTTCGGGGGTCATACTTCTACAAATTTTCATCTACTTGTCCCTTCCCAACAAATGTATTTTGAATATTTATGAACTTTTCAAGTACTTAATTTCAAATATTATTTGAAATATGTATTTTTATTTCTGAGTTTTTTCTTCATTTATACTTTAATGAATCAATAGTATTTTGTTAGGAAACAACACAGGAAACCTGTATTATGTCAGATGTATAAAATCAATATGGAAATCATCCAAAAGTTTTAAAGTATTAGAACTAATGGCTTTCTGCATGTCTAAATTAATTGCTTTTGATAGGAATTGTTCTGACTATACTATAACATTTTAAAGTCTGTAATGAAAGGAAAAACCTACCAATACCAGTTATTGAAACTCACAAGTTTAGTAACATAAAACATATTTGTCACTGTAGCTGATTTTCAATGTTTACATATGCAATATAAATTACAAATATGTGTACCATTACAACATCATCCAAAAGAAAATAATTGTGTATAAAATATTTATGACAATATTATTATAGTTGTTTGATACATTAAGTTATTTGATGACTTCTGTTTTCAAGAAAATAACATTAAATATATATTTTAAAAATTTTCTCAGAGCTCATAATTGTTACCAACAGAATGCTTAAGTTGTGTTTAAGCAGAGTTCACAATTTTGCTTTTTATGACCACTTTTAGGTAGAATGCTTTTGTTTTGCTTGTGTGTTAGAGTAGTTCCCTATTATTTTATCATACCTGTGTTTGTTCATGGGATAGATTTGTTTGGTCTGTTCGTTTCACCTGATTTTATTTTTTCTATTAAGAATCGCTGTATTTTTTTGTTGTTGTAGTTAGTTGTCGTTCTGTGGACTTTATGTGACAGTGTCTACATTTACTTGCTGTCATATAGGTATGCAAAGAATACAGCTTTACTTATTGTTCATTCCTGATTACATTGTGCCTTCATTCCTCTATTCCAAGTGTTAAGGAAAAAAAGTTATTATTTGTATAGTAAACGTAATTTTATCTCTTTCAGGCAAATTGATCAGATTCTAGATTTAAGCGGTACCAGTTGGGAAATTCTTCTGCTTTGTTCTCTTTTTCTTGAGTTGAACTGGGTCTGGTGTTTCTTTGATGAGGGAGAGAGAGAAGAGTGAATAATTCTTCTCCCATCCTTTGATCTTCAATAAACTATGCTACCAGAGCATTCCTGGTAATTTTTCTTGTGATATATTCTCTTGATACTGCAAAGATCCAGTGTTAACTTGGCCCCAGGTGAGCTGTCATTTTGTTAGTCTTCTGAGTAACTTCCAGGATTTCAGATTGATCACTAGTTTGAGTTGTCCCAGTCTTGTTTATATTTTGTGACATCATTACACACCCAAGCAGACTCACCAGTCAACACTTTCAGTTATTTTCTGTTTTCCCACTTCATCCACCAGTGCAGGAAACTTCTGGACCATCTATCTTCCATTGGCAGGCCATGGCTATAGCACTAGGGGAATAACTACATTGGTTTAAGTCTATTTGCTTAGCATCTTTCTTACATGTTCTAGAATTTGGAGTGAATTATGAAGTTTCTCTGAAAAGCTCACAGTCTTTCCAGACCCTACCAAAAAAAGCAAAGCAAATATTTCATCTTAGAAATTAGCAACTATATACCTTTCAAAACCTTTTTATGAATTCTTATTTTAGAAGGTGTGTACCTTCTGTTGTTGTAGTAGTCATAATGGCTTTGTTTTCCTATTTGTATTCTATTTTCCTGAGAAAATACCTATATCTAATATTCATTTGCTTTGTTTTATTAGTTTTGGTAAATACTGTTTGGGCTTGTGTGTAGATGTCCCTCCAACGTTTCATGTGGTCAGAGGTGGGGCTTTTTCAGAGATGGCTGGATCTCGAGTATGTGATTGATTCATGGTGCAGTGCTAGGATTAAGGGTGCTGGGGTTAAGGATGGGTGATTACTAAATTAATTCATTGATTGGCTTGTCACCCACCCTAAACCGGGTAGCCTAGGCAGAATATAAAAGGGGCAGAAAAGCTGCTATGGTTGCACTTGCTTGCTTTTGATGTCTTCTGACAGCCGTGAACTGTTTTTCCTCTGTGATGTTCCTCTGCCATCATTCTGCCTTGGAGCCAGCCAACTATGAACTGAGTCTTCTACAAACTGAGAGCTATATAAACCTTTATGACTTTAACTTTTGGTATGGGGTATTTTGTCTCAGCAATGTGAATAGTAACTAAGACAATTCTGGTTAGTGCTTTATGGATAATTGTTTTTGGTATTATTGTATAGAGCAATTTTGAATTTGAGACCTGGTATTTACTGAAGACAAATGTGAATGAATGCAACAGTGGGTTGAAGCAAGGCAATGTGAATTTTATGTTCTTCTCTGGAATAGGTCCACCTGGTTCATGTGAAGTTCTGAACAAAGAATTCTGTGAGTGAGGATTTAGAGTAGTGGTTTTCAAACTGGAGTTGCATCAGAATCATCTGGTGTGCTAATTAAAGAGCAGCTCATAAAAGGCTTCATTCTCTTGACTCAATAGGCCGTCAATGAGGCCCAAAGATGTGCATTTTTCACAATTTTCCAGCTGATGCTGTTGATGTTGGCTCAGGGATCACAGTTGGAGAATCACTGGTTTAAAATTTCTCTTCAGCTGACTGAGAGCAATCGTCCTCTGTTACTCTCAGCACACTTCCTTGCTAGTGCAGTGTGCCTGTGTCTCCTTACACAGACCTGCTCTACCCCAACCAGTGATGCATCAGAGAGGGTCCATAGATGCCGCTTGCAGGCTGCCTGTACACCTGAGCTGTTTTTCAAAGGAAAAGAGTTGTTATGGTTTAACATGTAGATGTTCCCCCAAAGCCTCAGGTGCTCACAGGTAGGGCTTTAGGAGGTGACTGGCACATGGGGTTGCGAGCATCTTCAGTGGATTAGTCCACTGATGATTTTGTAGCTCAATGTAATGTTAGAAGGTGGAGCCCACTGGGAGGAAGTAGGAGCGCGGCCTGGATGGCACGGCCCCCGTAGCTCCATTCACTCTGTGCTTCTGTCTGCCGTGGCGTCCTGACAGGCTGTTTCTCTGCCATGCTTCTTTTCCCTGCCTTGGAACTAGCTGACTATGGAATGAAACCTCTACAAATGGTAAAGCGAAATAAAGCTTTCCACCTGTATCCTGCAGGTGTCAGATATTTTGCCCCAGCAGTGTGAATTATGATTACAATTGGATTTTGCTTCTGTGGGCGGGACACGTCTTTAAGGAACCCTGGCCCCTGCCTGAGATCTACAAAGGCATGTGTTTGGTTTATCTTAACTATCTCACATATTTAAGGCATGTGTCAGCCAATTTTTATCTCACTGTGTGTTATTTGGCAGGTTTTTCTGGTGTTGTTTGTTTATTTCCTAAAATTCTACATTGTTGGCTTCAACTAATTTCATTCACGACAATGAAACCAGAATGTTCCGCTTTGATTTTTTTTTTTTTTCTTTGTACAGGGAATCAAACTCAGGACCTTGCGCTTGCCAGATAAGTGCTTGTGCCACTGAGCTATATCCCTGGTCCAGAATGTTTTATTAACAGAAAATGAGGTCTTGATATTTTGCTCTTATGCTATTTTAATTCTGAATATATTTTATTTGCAAGTATTTGAAGCACCTCTCTGGATGTATCATCAATATGAGTTAAGGATATACAGTAGTGTTACTGTTGATACATTGTGTCAATTTGGGGAGTCTAGAGGTTTGGCTGAGTGACTCAGCAGGAAGCCAGGGTGCTTACTTTGTATACATCCTGAGCCTGTGGAAGAAGAGGGCATGGAGATTATGTGAGTGCTACACCCCCCCGGGTGGGGGTAGCCTGTTTATAATGTAAAAGAGGTAAAGAGGACTGCTTGCTCGCCATTCCTCCCTTTTGCTCTTGTGGTTTTAGCTGTGTTCTGCTGCCATGAACGTTTGCCCTCTGCCATGTGCCACTCTGCCTCTGAGCCAGCCAAGTATGGACTGAAAACTGTAAGCTAAATAAACCTCCATAAACTGTAAGCTAAATAAACCTTTCCTTCCTTCATTTTAGGCATTGAGTATTTTGTCTCAGCAAAGAGAGAAAAGTAACCAAGACAAGTAGCAAGTATTTCCTCAAATCTTAGTGACTTAAAACAATAAAAGGTTTCCCTTAGTTACTTTATATGTCCATTGAAGATAGGTAAGGAGCTGGCTTCGGGAGCAGTCACATCATAAATATTGCTCCAACCATGCCAGATAAAAAAGCAGATGTAGCAAAGCACACTGATTCCTCTGCTCACACCTCATTCAACAAGAGAAATCCTGCAGCCAAAACTGAGTTCAAGTGGATAAGAAAATAAACCAGCAAATCCTATCATATTCCCAGGGAGAAGAATCCTGATGGCATCCATATGCAGATTTCTCTATAGCAGATCCTGAGTTTGCAGCGTGGTTTTACATAGCTGTCTTGATTACTTTTCTCTCGTTGCTGAGACAAAATACCCAATGCTTAAAATGAAGGCAGGAAAGGCTTATTTAGCTCACAGTTTGTGGAGGTTTCAGTCCATACTTGGCTGGTTCTGAGGCAGAGCGGCACATGGCAGAGGGCAAACTGTTCAGGGCAGCAGAGCACAGCAAAAACATCCAGCAAAAGGGATGAATGGCTGCAAGCAGCCTCTTCCCTTCTCTTACATTGTAAACATCCTACCACCACCCAGGGGGCATGTAGCTCTCACACAACTGCCATGCCTTCCTTTTCCACAGGCTTAGGATGTATACAAAGTAAGCACTCTGGCTTCCTGCTGAATCACACAGTTAAACCTCCAGATTCCCCAAGTTGACATAATGTATCAACCATAACAATAGGCTTTAGTCAAATGTCCTTTTCCATTCTGAGGCTTCCTTGTTCCTTCACTGCTCACTTCCAGAGTCCTAAAAGGTTGCATGTATTTCCATAATTCTTTTCTCTCCTACTCCCACTGAGGCCCACAGTGATAGGACACGTATCTGCACCTCTGTATCTCACATTCTTTTCCCTGGAAAAAGCCTAATTTTACAATTGAATCTCAGTGCTCGGATGGCAAGTAGGGAAGCTCTTCATAAGCTTTAGGACAGTTCTTTGAGTTTTACTGCTCCCTGGGCAAGTTTAAGAGCATGACCTAATCCATTATATTGCCTTTGATCTGATAGTTCTAGAAAATGTTCATTTATATCAAATCAAAAAATAAGTGCATTGTAATTCTGAACTCAGAATTCTTGAAAATGATTCTGTGGGGATGTGTGATTGGTGTGTAAATCGCATCCCACACATGAGGTCTTGTCTGAAGTAGGCCATCTATGGGACCAGTTCTTTAAGAAATGATATGTCATGTACATGTCCACCTCTGTGGGAAAATTTACCTGTTTAGAGCATAGACAGACATTGCAGGCAGATAAAGTCAGTCCTAGATTCAGTCTGTTTTCGTCTAGGCTTTATATTTTATTTACATTTAACTTTGGTACATGTAGTCTCTTGTGTTATTAATACTTAGCAAATTTAAATATGATGCCTATAAATCTTAGTTCATATCCTACACAAAACCCCTAACTTGGAGGCCAGTTTCCCCTTAGAACCTAGGATAAGCCCATTGTAGAGGTTCTGTGTGGCTGACTTTCAAAAGGGGTGAGAACCAAGCCGATAAAACTGTCTACTTACCTCTTAACTTGAGCCCAGTTCATGAACACAAATTAATCCTACCCTTGGTTGAACATTATTTCAGCTGATACTGAAGAAGAGTCTTGTCAGAGGACTTACGTATCTAAATATTCTTTGATTTAAAGTCAGTCCATGGCAGTAATGGGGCGAAAATGTACCAAATGTACCATGACTACGTATACCCATGTTAAATGTAAATAAAATATAAAGCCTGGATGAAAACAGACTGAATCCACAACTGACTTTATCTGCCTGAAATGTCTATCTATGCTCTGAACAGGCAAATCTACCCTAGAGTTAGCCATGTATAGGACATATGGCAGTAATGTACATGGCAGCAATGGGGAGGGGAACAGACCTAGGAAGTTTACCAAGGACCATGGATTCTCACGATCTTAGAAACCCTCACGACAACAACAGAGATGCTACTTTGGTATATTCATTTGTGAACCCTGATCTGTGTGGCATGTTTGCAGAGAGAGTAGCACAGCTCACTATCTCTGGGCCTTTTCCATTCACTGTGGGTAGGACTCACAGTGGTCAGTTCAATTAAAATATTTTCAAAACAATTCTCAGAGCCATGCTACCAACAACAGAGAAACTAACCCAGTCTATTGCTGCTGATGGGGAAAGAAATTCAAAGTTTGTATTAAAACTGAGCTTTGAGAATAGTGGTTTCACTGAATTATAATATTTTCTATTAGAAAAAGAACATTTTGATGAAAGAAAACTTTTCAGTTTTAGGATTTCAGGTGGTGTTGGGAGCAAAGCTGTCTGTACCTCAGGACAAGGTTACTGCTTCTCATGAGTTGGGCGGGTCCCATGAGAAGTGTACACAGCTCAGGGAGCTGATACACAAAGGGACCTGGCCTTCCTCTGAGATAATATAGACACTTTTCCTCTTGCGCCCCATGTAACCACCAAGGCATGGTGTTTTGTTGAAGATTGGATGTTCTTCCTGTTCTAGCTCTTCCCTCCCCTTGCATTCTCTGTACACATCCTCTTATGCTGATTGTATAAGTAAATATACCACAGTTGTTGGGTGGTCCTTTCCCTTTCAGGAGCGGGGCTCCAGCTGACCTTAGCTTTCTGCCTCTTGTCTTCATTTCATCCTCTACCATCCTCCCTCCAGAGTTTCAAGAGCTGCACTGGATGTAGCAAAGGGGCAATGTAGTATGTGGTCATAAGCACAGGCTTTGCAATCAGACTGCCTGAGTTAACTTTGCTGTAACTTTTTTTTTTTAAGAACATAGTACAAAAAAAGAACAATAGCAAAATACAAAAAACACAAAGCAAGGACATTAAAAATGACACATGGTTTCAAACCAAATGATGGGGATTAACAGTGGTTGTTATATTACATGTTGCTATCTTCAACGAAGTTGCTCAGATTACCAGATGTAAGAATAGAAGATTGATCAAATCATATATATATATATATATATATATATATATATATATGATTGATGGCATAACTGTACTGTTGGTGTCTGATGGTTTGTTGAGGGGAACAATTAATGATTAAGTTTTTTTTTACTATTTTGACCAATTTTGCATGCTTGTATCTGGTAATCTGAGCAATTTATGTGAAAACAACGATTTGCAGTATAACCACCTTTGGTGAATTCCTACAATCCTGCCTAGTGACTCTATGTATTGTCTCTAGTGTTCTTTTAAATTATTATTTTCTTATTCTCTTTAATGATTTGATCAGTCTTCTCTTCTTACATCTGGTAATCTGAACAACTCCATGCTCTAACTTTGAGAAATTTACTTAGCTGCCTGTGCCTTAGTTTTCTCATGTTTAAAATGAGTGCAAGAGCCTCCCTGTCTCTCACAAGATGGTTGTGAGAATTAGTCACTAGATAAGACAGAAAACACTTAAAATGATATCTGACAGAGTTAAGTGTTAGTATGTGAGCTATTATTGATGCTATTGCTTGCCACATGTAGGAAAAGAAACTTGATCCAGTTTACCCTCCTCCTGGAAACAAACCATAGTTTGTCTTATTTAATCCCCCACATTATCAAGATGTAACTGTTGCTCATTTTTAATTACCCTAGCCTGCTTATTACATTCACATATTCAGTATATATTTTTTGGATGACTAACATGCCAGTTGCTGTTCTGGGTGCTAGGAATACAGATGTACCTAGGGGGCCCTCTATGTGGAATTTACAGAGCAGGAGAAGGCACAGAAACTAAAAAAGGCCCCCCAAACAAGTGTACAATGCACCAAATACACAGTGTATCAGATCACAGTATGGAGAGTGACTGTCCAGGGTGGGTAAGTCAGGAGGGCTAGGGGTGAGGCTGTTGCAATCTCAAGCAGAGTAGTAAGGGATGGTCTCACTACACAGCAGCTGAATTTTGAACAGAGACAAAAGAATGTGAGGGTAGAAGATCTGCACCTGTCTGCGGTCCTGGCATCCCAGCCAGACGAGATGAAGACATCCAAGAGGGAAGTGGGCTTCTAGCATTCGAGGAAAAACTGTCAAAGCCAATGTTGCTGGTTTCATAAGAAGTTGTTATTGTGCATGTGACAGATGCAGGGGGAGTGACAGATCTGGGTAATCTTGCAAGTCTATGCTTTTTGTTCTGATTGGCTAAGGAACCACTATACTTTTAAAGAAATAGATTATTTGAATAAAGATTCAAACTGTACAAAAAGGCTTATCTGTTATGAATCCATAATTTCACATATTTTACTTGCTGCATCTGGTTTGTTTGCTTTCCTACTTAAGCAGAAGGGTAAATCTGGAAACTGCCTCCCTTTGGTTGGAACATTACACTTCACCCTATTGGTCACACCTCATCCCCTTGGGTCAGATGTTGGCCATTATGATTTTGCCTACTCTAATATTTCATGAAACTATATATTTTATAGTCTTCTGTGGCTTGCTGTTTTCACTTGTCATACTGCTTCTGAGACTCATTCATGTTATTTTGTGCATCCACATTTTGCTCCTTGTTATTGCCAAGTTGAACTCTATTGCCTGAATGCATCACAGTTTGCTTACTATTCTGAGTGACCTATATTTTAAAAATTTTACTGAGGTACATTTTACAATGTCAATAAATTAAACATGTTTAAATTTATAAATTTTTGAGTTTTGACATGCTATATACCTGAGATATGACCACAACCAAGATAATGAACATATCGTTAAGCCCTAACTAAACATTTCCATGTACCTCTTTCTAATCTCTCCCTCCCACCCCTCTTTGACCCCATACTAAGCAACCATTGCTCAGCTTTCTTCATTTTCTATAATTTTCATGTAGTAGAAACTTGATTTTCTCTGGCTCCCTTCAGAAGAAAAGTATGTATCTGAAGACTTGACATGGCTTCTCCTGGCTTGTTTGTCTGTAATAGCCACAAGTTGTCCATCAAGAGCTACATGGGTAGAAATTGTGGTCTATGTATATACAGTGGGATACTACTCAGCAATAAAAGGAATGAAATATTGAAATACCTGAATTCTCAAAATAATTATGCTGAGCAAAAGAAGCCAGATCAAAAAATAATACAGACTGTATGATTCTACTTACATATGTTTTATTTATTCATTCATTTATTTTCAAATTGTAATTACTAAAAAGGTAGATGAACAGCTCTTAGTTAGAGTGCAAAATCAAAACACCTTACTGTTTTAGAGGTGCAGTAACAAAAAAGTATAAACACACCCACATTTCAAATAGTCGTTTGTGTGGTAGGCAATTGCCATCTAAAAACATGCTTAATAAAATCTCATTAAAATGTTAATTCACAGGAGATCAAAACTGAATGCTTCACACCAATTTTACTATAAATAACTAAAAGTGAAAAATTTGCTCTGTTCTTCTATTTTTGCCCCAGTCTCTGTATCTTTTGCTCCTTGTCACCTGGAGACAACACTGTGTACACGAAGTGTGCTTACAGAAAGCAGGTTGATAGCTGCCTGGGATTTGGGAGAGGTAAGAAAGGTGGGAGGGAATTATCAGGAAGGATATGTGGGAGTTTTGGGGGTGATGGACATGTTTACTCTCTTTTTTGTGGCAGTGACTTCATGGGTATATCAATACCTTAAAACTTACTAAACTGTACACTTTAAATATGTGTATTTTACTGAGTGTCAATTATCATCTTGTTAAATAATTTAAAAAATAAAGACTATGAGCCTTTGCTCAATAAAACTGATTGAGATAAAAAGCTAACACAGTTTAAGATTATATTCTATAATTACGAAGTATACATGCACATGCACATCCAGAAAGCAGACCCATGACTTCCAGGGGCCAGGCTGCCGACAGGGATTCATTACAAAGGGACGTAGGGATGTTGGGAGTGATAGAAATGCTCTGTATCACAATCACAGTAATGGTTCTGTGACTATGCATATTTGTCGGAATTCTCACTGCAGTGTACACTTAGAATAGGTGGATGGTTTTAGTATGTAAATTATACCTCCAAAAACCAAGTTATTATTGTTAGGAAGTCAAAGTACTCAAGAAAATAGTGTTGGGCACTAATACACATGCTGAATAGAGAGTGAGGAAGAAAACAGCCACCAAACTTGTAGGAGTAAAGGTTTAGTAAACGGGATAACATAATAAACACATCAACAAATAAAGATGAGACCATTTTAGCAGGAGAGAAATTTTAAAAGCTGGTTGTCTGGGTCCATGTTGGCTGCTTATGTGTGTACATGTGTGGGCATGTCTACAGAGGATCTACTTCAGCCTCTGCATTCAGGGTGGGCTTCTCTAAGGAGAAGCTACTGCAGCTGGCACTTGAGCAACACGAAGGGACACCACGCTAAGATCTCAGGACAGAGCCTTCAGACAGGAAGCGGCTGGCACAAGCAAGCAGGGAGAAGGGCCCTGGGGTTGAAGAAAGTAGGTGGGTGGAGGAACTGGCACCTGATAGCACAGAGACTCAAAGCCTGCACAAGGAGAGCTAGATTGCCCAAGTGGTCTTTTCTGTTTCTACATTCTGCTGTGTTAATTTTGTCACTGTGATTAGGTTGTAAAATATTGAGGTCAGTGGTCATGTTTTCTTCATTTGTTTAGGTCTCAGATAAGTCCATAGTGGATGATTTTAGTATTTGTTGATTAATATATTTTCTCATTGTGTGAATTATGCCTAAAATGCATTGGATTTACTCTCTTTAAAACCCAGTGATCTTTCTCAAGTCAGATTCACTATTTTCCCCTTTAAAGTAAGAGACCCTTTGACTTAATGGACTCCAGGTTCCCCATAACACTGCTCCTCTAAAGTTTTGTTCTTGATCATCTAACGGTCAAAATACCATTTAGAAGAGAAAGCTGAGACCTCTTGGAAAAGAGCCTATCAGATAACCAGATCCACAGAAAATATATCATCCATCTCATTGAAAATTCAGCCAACATATACTGAGCATCCCCAGGTGCCAGGCTCCATGCTAAGCCTTGGTGGTGTTTTGTTTTTGAGTTGTGAACACAGGCTCTGGGATCAAGTTGTCAAGGTTTAGCTCCCAGCTGTATCACATAATGCTGCAGAATTTGGAGCAAGTTATTTATGTCGTCTTACATGTCCCTCTCACTAAAATGGTAATAATAAAAACTATAGATAGTGGTAAAAATCAAAAGACATGATATATGTAAACTACTTAGAACAGTGCCTGGCACACTTTTACATACAGCTTGAGCATTAGGCCATTGTCACGAAGGAAAGGAATTTGTGATGTCCAGACACTAGAAGCAGCCACCTAAAAGGGGAGGGCCTGTCCTCAGTGAATGCACCCTGGGGCGCAGGGGTAAGGGCAGGGCGGGCTTTGCAGGATGTCAGCATGAGCTATAGCTGCACAGAAACAACTCTGCATGGGTGGGACATCGCTGAGCAGTATTGACTTGGCCCTCATTAGTTGCCCATCTTTTTGTTTGACATTCGATTAAAATCATGGCAGAAAAGAACTGGAGGTTAGGGTTTGTGTCAGTCCTTACTTCTCCATCATTACATTATACTAGCACCCTGGGACTGGAGCAATAGAAAGACAGTTTTATAAGACCAGTAAATAACCTTCAAGGAGACAAAGAATTATTACAGAAGGGATGGTGTATCGTTAATTATTCTCCATCTCTACAGGGGACAGATAGTAGAAATAGGTTCTGCATTCTACAGGAAAGAGAAGTTGGATAATGGGAAGCATTTCCTGAGAAGGAGCTTGTGAAACGCTGTGCTATATTGTAAGGTGCAGTGGAGAATATTCTTACTAGAAACAATTTTTTGTGGGGGGTACTGAGAATTGAACTCAGGACCTTGCGCTTGCCAGGAAGGCGCTTGTGCTGCAGAAGTATATCCCTGGGCCTAGAAACAATTTTAAAATGACAAAGCCAGCTACTTGTCTGAGACAGGTGAGTCATCCTGCTCAGAGATGGTGGAGACAAAGAAATGGAGAGAGGGACTCAATAGATGTTTCTCCTCTGTGCCAGCACAGCTGGGTCCTGGGGACACAGAGCTGAACCAGCAAAAGTCCTGAGAACCAAGGAGCACAGGAAGTGGGGTCAAGTGTTCCAAGGACCTGTGAGTAGGGAGGTACAAGAAAGTTGGGGGCCATGGGGCCAGTTTTATAAGACCAGTAAATAACCTTCAAGGAGACAAAGAATTATTGCATAAGGGATGGCATAGCATTAATTATTCTCCACCTCTACAGGGGACAGATAGTAGAAATAGATTCTGCACTCCAAAGGAAAGTGAAGTTGGATAATGGGAAGCACTTCCTGACAAGGAGCTTGTGAAACACTGTGCTATATTGTAAGGTACAGGTGACTGGTCACCTGATTCCCATGCCAGACCTTGGCAACCTGATAGATGTGCCCAAGGCTGATAGCTGGTACAGGAGTCTACACGTCTGGCCTGTACAAGTGAGAAAGGTAAACCTTCTAGTTTTGTGCTGGACATGTTAGAAGAGATGCTCGTGAGAGGAACTCTTAGTCTGGGCAAGCCCAGTGCTTTCAGTCTGAGGATTTACATCACAACCATAGCCCTCTTCCCCCTAAAAGATTTAAGCAGCCTCAGAAAGGCTAAGTACAATCTACTTGGTTTGAAAAGCGAACAGCCCTGAAGAAACCAGCCCCTTGTGTTGACTGAGCAATGCAAAGCACGGACAGGAGCACAGGATTAAACATCAGGCAGAAAAACGCCATGGCGTATTAACCAGGTGCCTGGGCCTATTCATCGAACTCCTCCAGGCTTCTGCCCTTGTAAGAAAAGGAGGTAATATGTGACGGTACCACTACAACCCTGCTGCAATAATTCAGTGAACTGCAATTATAATTGTATCACCATCACTGTTGTTCTGAACCCTTCCTTCCACGGTGTCTCCTGATCCAGTCTCAGTATGGAAGGAGTGGGGCACACCGCCTTGCATTTGCCTTGGGACACTGGATCCGTTCTCTCCATACCCTCTAAAAAGCAGGAAGTAGAACAAAATAAAATAAAAAGAGAAAAAAAAATTAAAAACAGAAAGCTTTTGTGGGCACAAACCCCTGAGATGTCCGGCCTCCAGGAAAATGAATCCCAAGAGGAGATGCTCTGGAGAGTGAAAAGAGAAGAAAAAGTACAAAGCTCCTGCGAGGTCAATATTTCACGTACAAGTTTGGTAACGAAAACTGCATCTTTATGTTGTTGTGTGTTTTGTTAAGAAGATTCAGTGCTGATTTGTTTTTAAAATTCTTTGTAATTCTTAGAAACACTTCACACCAGTAGCCTCGTGTCTGCAGTGAGTGTGTTGTGTGTGCACATGTGTGCCTCCGTGTATGTATCCCTCGACCAGTTGGGAAAGCCTTACTCAGCATGCACCTAGAAAATAGAGCGGTGGCTAAAATCCCAAGTGTTATTCTCTGGACTCCTGCAGCACAGTTATTATCTGTTCTTGGTACTCTGTAAGCCCTGCAATGCTTAGTCGTGACTTTTCCCTTGCCCTAACTAGGCACAGAATTTATCAGGCAGACACATAGGCACGGCTCTGGCACTGGCCTGTTGATTCCAGCACTTCTTCGAATTCCCTTTCAGCTGCTGGGACATCTTTCCCCTTTCCCTCAGGGAAGGTGACCACAGTCTCCTCTACGCCCCCTTCCACTCTCCTTCTGGCTTAAGTCATTTTTCTCCTCAGTCAGTCCCTTTAATGCTGCAGTCAAACACAAGAAGGGCCCTTCTGTCTGGACATTAGGCAGTCCTGTTCCTCACCAGTTCTTGTCCTCACTGCCCTCATAATTAATGGTGTGAAGGAGCGTAGAAATGAGAACCATTTCAGCGTGGGACGGTGTGGGGACCGAGAAGGGATGGGTGTGATAAACGGGAACGCAGTGCCAACCCAGGCAGCAACCTCTGTCTCCTATCTCAGTCACAGATGGGGCGGTGACACAGGGGATTTTGTTCTGTCCAGCTGCTTCTTCCTGTAACGTGTGGAACAAATGTCTCTTTTGGACTGGGATGAGGCAGTGTGGATAGGTCTGTAGCGTCACTGCATTCGGACTTTCAGCTGGTTTTATTTCCTATTGAACCTTTAATGGAAACGCATACACAGCAAGTCAAGGCCTGTCCTTTTTCCCTTTTTTCTTTCTTTTTTTTCCTTTTTTTTTTTTTTATTTCTTCCAGGAGTGCTGATGATAAGGCAAGCGATGTCTAAATCTTCTTAATGGTGTTTATGCAAGCAGTTTCGCTTAGCTGCAGGCCGCACAGCCCCCTCCCCATCCCCCTCCCCTCCCATCACCCTGCTAATATTGCTGCTTCATTCCTTTCCCTGTTGGCTATTACTATGGACTACAGCAAATCTAAAACTAAATAATCCCCTTAGTGTCAAGTTTTCAGGGCTGAGCAAATAAATCTAAAGAAATGCATTATCTAGGCGGAGGAGGCTGTTGTAAGGGGGGGAAGATGAAAGCTATTTTATTTTAAGGCAGACAATAAACTGTCGATCGTTTGGGGCTTGATTGTAACTTTAAGTATTGTTGTTTTATTTTACTTAACTAGTGTATGTGCTGTTCTTTGACTGTAATTAAAAACCTTGCAAAGCTTCTAAAGACCAGAAAGAAAGGAGGATCTGGCGAAGAAGCTATGCACATTCCTCCCAGCCCGGTTCTTTCAAATGTTCTCCGGAGGAAAGGGGCCTTGGAGTGAGAAATGGCTGCCTCCTTTCTCCTTTGCACCTTCTCACACCTCGATGGGGGCAGTGAAAAGGTAGTGGCAGAGCAGAGAGGCGGTACGTTGTGTTTATTTAGGAGAAGAATCTCTGCTGGCTCGGTAGGGACTGCTGGATGGAGCTGCTTCGGAACTCAGAAGGGGAGGAGTAACCACGCCTGTCTGCCCATGTCCAGGCCAGCTGAAAGGTTCATCAGGGCATGGGTGAGCGTGTGAGGCCCTCTCCTGTTCGCTTTTCCTGGCTTTGCTTTTTCTAAAACACCCCCAGAAAGGCCCAGGTTAGTGAAGCTGGGTCTTGAGCCACTGTGGCTCTAAAGCCAGAAACTTGTAACCGAGACAGGGGAAATACTCACCAAATGAGCACTGTCCGCTTGTTTATTTTACATTTATTACTTTGTTCTTCAAAATGTAATTGAGCAATAAACCTAGTTCCAGACATGAATCTGAGCACAGTGGTTTTATAGCAATGGATAAAAAATAGTTCTGTCCTTGTGCAGTTTATCCTTCAGAGAGCGGAGACAGTGAACAAAATAACAAGAAAAGAATAAGATAAATACGGAGTTTGTCAAGTGATGTCAATGGTTATGAAGAAAAATGAAGTTGAGGAAGGTCTGAAAGGGCCTCGTTGTCTCACTCAGTCTTTCAGTCTGTCGTGAACACCTGGTAGAACCAGGCACTGATCGGGGCTCTGAGGACACCATCGTGAGCAAAATGGACACATTTCATGCCTTCATACGGTTATATTGTCTTGGAGAAAAATATAAGCAAAAAAGATAAGCGAAATATGCACTAAGAAAAAATTAAAGCCTGCAGAGAAAAGGGGGAGGTTGGACGTTTAGCCAAAATGACCCTGGAGCAGAGTCCTGAAGCCGGTGGGGGAACTGCATGGATCCTGGAAGCAGAATGTTCCGGACCTGGGGAGAAGCCAGTGCAGAGCCAGCGGGTGGAGCCCAAGCACGGAATGTGGAAGCACAGCGAGCAAGCTGGTGCAGCTAAGGGGCAGTTTCCCAGGCTGAGCATGAACGTGCGCTTCTCCTGTCTCAGCCTCCTAGAGTGCAGGAGTGCAGGGCTATAGGCATATGTGCCGCGCCTGGCAGAGTCCATCATTCGTTGGTTCTATTGCTTTAGGCCTGCAGTGAGGCAGAAACATTGGGGGAGAAGAGTGTGGCAGAGGAAAGCTGCTCACAGCATCCAAGAAGCAGAGCAGATGCAAGAGGAAGACTGGCCGGGAGAAGCCACAGTCCCCACTGTCACACCCCTCTAACCTACTCCGCTTACAGGGCCCCCTCCTAACACCCCATACACGATGCGCTCCTCAGAGGATTAACCCCTTGCTGATGTCAGCACCCTCACGATCCAGTCAGTCCCCAGAGCCCGTCAGTTGCCGCCAAGCACCTTGAACCCAGTAGCCTTTGGGGACATTTTGGAGCCCAGTCACCACAGGCACCCATGTGGAGTTAGGCAGAACAAGACTTGGCCAAATCCATGCTCCCAAGACCTGTGTGTTTCCTCCTGTGCCTGTAGCTACTAATTTTGTTGTGTAGTTACACATCTGTCAGTTGCATTACAAAAGGAAAGCCCTTTTGGTTTGCATCCTTAGCTCATGGCACATTTAGATGGAAAATGAAATGAATGATTAATATCTAGCCTTCTTTTTTCCTGATGCAAATTTAAGTTCAGTCTCTCTCTGTCTCTCTCTCTCTGTCTCTCTCTGTGTGTCTCTCTCTGTGTGTCTCTCTCTCTGTCTCTCTCTCTCTCTTTGTCTCTGTCTCTCTCTCCCTCTCTTAGTCCCTCTCTCTGCTGAGAATTGAACCCAGCATCTCACACATGCTAGGCATGTGATCTTCAATAACTACATTCCCAGCCCTAAATTTATTGTCTCCAAGAGAAAATATTCTTCTGTACAACCCACCTAAAAGCTGCCCTGTACAATGAAACTTCAACTTCAGCCATCCTCATTCTTCTCTGTAAAAAGTTCCCTCCTTAAAGAAAAGAAAAACCTGATAAATGATAAGCATACTAATGATTATGGACTTGGGATGACATCAGTGAAAAATAGTCCTGTGCAGGTGATTCTAAAACAGTCTCATAGGGAAAGCAGGGTGCCTGGATTTTATTGGTCATGGGTTGGGCTTGGAAGCTCTTAGGATGGGACTCAGGAGATGAGACTTTGGGTTAATGAAGTGAGGGTTGATGTAAGCAAAGGAAGTTCTGAGGAAAGGAACCAGGACTGCAAGTCACAATGTTCCCTGACACTGTAATTGTATAACTGACAGGGATGGCTGTTCCAGTTCTCATCTCTTTCCAGTTCTTTTTTCCAACTTCTTTAGCTTTTCCTCTTGTCAATATTTACCTTTCCTTTAGATGAGGCTACTGAGAGACTTGTAGAGAAATCTCACCTATTCTCTCACAGTCTGCAGAGAAACATGTTTCCTGTAGCATAGCAATGCCACTCTAATACTTCTGGGTAATTTAAATAGGTCATTTACCCCAACAGACAACTGCATACATATTACCATTTTCCATGAAAAGGATTCTGTTCTGTACATACCACCTCAGAGGCAAAAGACATAAATAAACCCTTCCTTGAATACTTGTTACTTTGAAATAATTATAGATTTATAGAGAAGTAGCAAAAGATAGTTCAGAGAATTTAGTTATACCCTTCATCCAGCTTTGCCCAATGTTAACGATTTATAACCATCACATAATTATAGAAACTGTCAAAGCAACACTGATATAGTATTATTAGCTAAACTATAAAATTTATCTGAAGGAAATTTCTTTTTCAAGCAGAATGTTTAGCTCCCTTCTGTTAAATGTTAAATTTTGGCAAGAGTAAAATTCAGCATCACAGTAAAGTTTTACCAGTAGCTATTACTACACCACCAACTTCTAGAAATGTAATATCTTCAAACAACAGTTTTTTGTTATATCTCATATGAATAAGAAATTTGTATAGGGCATCATGGGGACATCTCATCCTTGCTCCATGATTTTCTAAGGCCTTAGCTAGGAAGACTCAGATAGCAAAGGACTGGAACTGGGTCCTGGGCATGAGACGTCTCTCTATTTCCAGGAACCCTTGCACTAGGCTTCCTCACAATATAATGGCCCAGGACGGAGGTGAGTGTTTCATTCATGATGGCTCAGGGTTCTATGAAGGAGAAAGATAATCCTGACACTGGGCTAGCATGGACCAGCATTGTATCACTTCTTCCCTACTCTCTAAGTGAAAGCAGACACAGACAAGGACAGATTTAAGAAGAATGCACATAGGACCCCTATTGACTGGACAAATGTCAAAGAATTTGCTTTCAATTTTAATTTACTGCAAGTAACAAAAGTATCAACTAATGTCTTAGAGAAGGGAAAGTTACCTTAGAGTAGACTACATTTGTTCTGGGAAGACTCACTTAGGAAGCCTCCATCCCTATCTTTCAGGGGAATGATGTAAGAAGATCTTTCATCTTCCATGTGGCTTACCAAACTATACCATAGCCTTTAGAATCCAGGGCTCTGAAGTCCAGGAAAATCTGTATATGAAACCCAAGTACTTTCTAAGAGGTAGAATTCACAGTTAAGGAAGACTATATGAGTGGACAGCAGTTATGCTGGCCAAAAAAGGACACTAAGGTCCTTGGAGAAGAGCTTATTGTGACAGTGGGGAATCTAGACTAGTGATCCAAGACACACATGAGCCTGAAGTTTTGGGGAAATGGCTGGTAATGGGAAGGGCTGGATACAACATAATATCTTTGCTTTAAAGTAAAAGTTAATCATATGCAGATGGTCCCCAACTTTATGACTTTATGTTGGTGCAAAAATAATATGCATTTAATAGAAACTATATTTTGCCTTTGAATTTTGATCTTTTCCTGGGCTAGCTACACACTTGTGATACTCTTGTGTGATGCTGGGCAATGGCAAGGAGCTTCAGCTCTCAGTTACCATGCAATCACTAGGGTCTATTGACACAATCTCAGAAATTGAGCATCTTCATATGAGACACAGAAAGGAAACCACCCTGGGCTGTGTGGTAAGATCATGAATAGACAAGGATGTGCCAGCAGGGCCATTTTACCCCGTAACACATGTGACAGAGACAGGAACTGTGGGACAGACTACTGAGCTCCTTTCTGCCTAGAAATTAGAAGAGTTATCCCTCAGGGTTGTGGGACAACTTTGAGGACCACAGAAAATCTTAGAAGAAGACAAAGCAGTTTCTACTCAAATAAGCCCAATAATACATGTAGAGTGAACTGGAAAGTTGTGGCATTTTTTTTCTGCTCTAAGAATATGAAGTAGAAAATCAGTTCTAGCAAGAGTCAGCAACTTTTTCTGGACCACGTAGTAAGCATTAAGAGTTTATATGGTTTCTACTCCAACTACTCAACTCTGCCCTTGTAACATGAAAACAGTCAGGAGAAATATGCAAGAAGTGTGACTGTGTTCCAATAAAATTTTATTTATGGACACTAAGATATGAATTTCATATTTGTCACATCACCAAACATTATTCATCTTTGATTTTCTCCCAACAATTTAAACTTGCCCAAACTCTTCCTACCTAACAAGCCACACAAAAACAAAGAACTGGCCAAATTTAGCCTATAGTTGACCAATTCCTGAGTGATAGTAAGAACATATTATTTGTTCAAATTGTTATTTACTTACTAGGGCATCAAACAATAGATTATTATCTCAATCAGTAAGCTTTAAGGTGGACACCTCCTGAGTTGGTTAACTGAGAAGCACGAGAATTTGGGCCCTGAAGCTCTCATTGTTCCTTTCTTTACTCGGGATCCAGGTCTTGGACAAGGCCACGGTGGCTCCGAGCATCGCCCCCTTACCAGTGCCTCATAAGCTTCAGCATGCATCACAATCATCTGGGAGACTTGTTAAAACACAGTAGCTGATCCCACCTCCAGAATTTCTGGGGTTGAAGGGGAAAAGATTGCAGATTTCCTTTTGAAAAATTTCTCATGTCTGTGACTTATTATAGCAACAGGATACAATGCAAAATTAGCCAAGGGAAAATACAGGGGTGGAGAGCCTATAGCACATATGCTACAGCGGGCTATTTGTACCACTGAAAGCTCTAAAAACCTCCATCCCTGGCCTAGAGGAAACCAAGTACAAGCTTCCAAGAGTCCTCTCCCAGAGGAGGCATACAGGATGCCCTCAATTTCCCCATCAGAGAGTTGTCACAATATGAATAAAATGCTGTCTTCCAGGGACATCCCCATGACCTATGTGATGAAAGCAGGAATCCTCTGTGTCAGCTTGTGATCTGCCCGAACCTCCCCAAGTTTACTGCCTCAGGACTCATTAACTTTGCTCCAAGACTTGGGGGAGGTCAAATTTGGAACATACAAGCAATTTTATCAGCCTTTCTTTAATATTTCATTTACCAGAATCTGATTTATTCGTGAAGCTCTTTAGGTTTTATTCTGTAGCAAGTTTTCTCTGATCACACTGGTGAAGTTAAATATTTGATCTCTCCAAATATTACAATTCTAATGAGCCTAGTTTAAGAATCTCAGCTTCCAAATTAAGAGAGTAATCAGAAATAGTTAATGAAGTATTGTGTCATTTTGTTATTTCCTTAGTGACTCCAAGTGCTTCACTAACATTTGTATTAATATTGTTGATACCCTACTTCGGTTGAATTACAATGGGTCTAGTGTGATCAGATAATTCTCTCAAGGCCACATAATGAAGCAAGAGTTACGAGGTTTTTAGAATGTCTACTCAAGAAATATTCTATGGTGAATAAAGTGTGTGTGTGTGTGTGTGTGTGTGTGTGTGTGTGTGTGTGTGTGTGATTACTTAGAAAATCTGAAGATCAGTTCCCTAGGAAATAGCCAGTCCATAAATTAAGAGTGAATGTGGACTGAACTCCCTGGAAACAGCAAAAAAGCCTAGAAAGGCTGACCCTCCTAAATTATCCTGGCTGCCCTTCCACTCATATTCTCTTGGATTTCTTGAACTTGAAGACAAACATTATATGTTATTTCAGGTAAACTGGGCTTGGAAAGATGAATTTAGCAATGTGAAGTATTATTCCATGACTGCCCTCTAAGACAGACACATCCAACAAGGAAAGTAACAGTGACTGATCATATTTTGAAAAATGATTCTGACTGTTGAGTATTATTATAAAACAGGCACAAATTAATTCCTGGCACCTCTAAAAAACAGAAAGGTTATATGTCAATAGGCTCAGATGAAGGTTTTGATAGTTGGAAAGGTATTTTGATTACTAAAGCAGTATCTGTTTTTTAAAAAAGAAATCTGGTTTATTCCTTTAAAGCTCTTTCTAGCTTAGAACAACATGACAAAATGATCATCTCTAAAGCCGGAAGGTAAAAGTAAGATTGCATCCTAAGCATTTGGGTTTCTTCCATTTGAACTTCCAAATATACAACGGACAGCTGAGGTGGTGTTTACTGCTTGTCCTCACAGCAAAGTAGCCTGCTAAGTCAAAACACAGAGAGGAAATACGGACTTCACTTCTAGGATGAATTCTTTTAACGCAGAGAAACTGCTCCAAGAAGAAGTTGCATTTGCTAAGGAAAACTTACTGCATTACCCCAAATCCTTAAACCCACTTTTTTCAGTAAATACTAAGATCTTTCTGATGTCACCACAGTGTAAAGACTCAAATTTAAGATAAAGGTATGACAGCAACCTAAGTCTTAGCTCTGACTCAAGCCATAATGACGAATATACTTACAGGTGCACTCTCAAAACTTTGCCACTGCAGACATAACTAGTCAACCAAAGAACTTCCTCTCACTATTGACAGAACACCCTCACTATCCTCCCCAACACAGAGCATTAGACTCTTGTTGCTGTCTGGTTTGGTAGCCACAAGCTACATATGGCTATGAAACACCTGAAATGTGGTAATCTGATCTAAGATGTGAAACAAGACTAATTTTAAGAAAAGAATGTAAAATATTCAGGCCTAGTGGTACATGCCTGTAATCTCAGCACTTGGGAGGCTGAGGCAGGGACATTGCTGTGAGTTCAAGGTCAACCTGGGCTACATAGTGAATTCAAGGCCAAAGTGAGCTACATAACAAGACCTTGTCTCAAAAAAAATTTAATAGTGACTACATATCGAAATAGTTGTATTTATATATTTTGAATTACATAAAACATTTTAAAAATTAATATTAGTTTCAACAATTTTTAAATATGACATACATAAAATATTAACCTACCAAGGTGACTTCATTTAATGTTATGTGGGATGGCACTGCTTTGCATAGCCTCAGCCAGGCAGGCAGTGGGCACAAAGATGGCACTTAACTTGTCAATACAAGTCTGAGCAGCAGCGTCATGTTTTCCCAGGTCTGGAAGTAAGCAGAAGCCTTCCACCTCATTAAAAAAATATTAGGACAAACCACACATGTTTTGTTGGCAGCAAAACATTTTTAACATTGAAAACTGAGGACTGAGGATGTGGCTCAATAGCAGAGCGCCTGCTTTCCCTGTCAGGGGCCCTGTGCTCAGTCCTCAGCACAAACTTCTATATTTGGAGACCAAATCATAGACGTTAGGGCAATGGAAAGGACCGAGGCAGGGTCAAGGCAATAAAGACCCAGGAAGAACAAAAAAAATAGAAACTTTAAAATTGTGCTTTTAAGGAAAACTGCACCTTCAGGACACAAAAGCTACTCAAGCCCAGTTTTAATTTTTTTTTCCTTTCCTCTTCTCCTAAGATGCCATAAGCCTGGGAAATTCCTTTTCCCTTCAAATTAGGCTTTTTCACCTGAGAATAGACCACCACTTTGAACTTCTAAATTGTGCTACCTGGCACAGACATTCATCTTCAAGGAAGCAGAACTAGAGCGAGCAACTTATGTCAACTTCAAACACGTGTAAATGGTTTGCATTCTAACATACTGGTAGTCTGACAGACATTAGAAATATAAGTCCTGGATCACTCATCTTTCTTTAGATCACCCATCTTGAAAATACTCCAAAGACCCCATAAAAGACCTGGCTTCAGATCAGAAGGCCCCTCTCTCTCTCCATGGCTTGTATTCTATTTCTTTGAGTGTATATTCTTAAATTTCTCCTTAGGCCTCTTACTGACACATCCTGGCATTCCTCTTTCTGTGACAGGTGTCAGCAAATCTATAACTTAATCTAGAGGTAGGGTGAGTTTGGGTTTGCTGGATGTGCTCTGGGAACTTCCTAGGACCTGTTCCGTGATAGGGCCCCAAGGGTCATTCGGTAGAGACTTCCTATTTCATTGACTAGAGTTGTGGCCCAGGCAAAGCAGAGCTTCCCTAAGGCACATAAGAGTTCATTGAATCCAGACTCCAACTCCTGCTGTTTCCCACTGCCGTGCATCATTGTTTCCAACTATTTGAATTCCTGCTGTTGTTTCTAGACCATGACTTATGTTTTGTAACATACCGTACTTCTCTCCATGTACAGCTAGAAATCCTTCCTCCCATCTTTGTTTAATCATCCTGTAGCTTTTTCATTCTCTCAACCCTTCTGAGGTAGCACAGGAGAAATAGAAGCTAGAAAGGAGCCAAGGAAATCATAACCAAGAATCGTACTTTTAAGAAGACTGCAACTTCCAAAGTCACTTTTAAAAATCTGCAACTGGCAATGTTACCCAAGGCCAGCCGTATCAGCATTCCTTTGGATAAATTTGAGCTTCTTTCCTACCAGACTCATCCTACCCCAAAGTCCTCAGAAATACTGAAAGTCCATAGCTTGAATTTGTAAAGCAAGTAAAGAGTAGGAATCTGATCCTAAGATAAAGGAGCAAGTTGAGAGAACCCAAAGAATATTTTAATTACTTGCTCAAAAAAAGCCACCAAAATCAAAATCCTACCTATGCTATAGAGTGGCCTTGTGCCTTTCTGGGAGATGGAGCATATTTTCCCAGGGTTTCTACCTACTCAAAAGAAATATAAATATTTCCCGTTCCAGAAAATAACACATCTCATTTCTCTGAGAGCCTGCACTTCACTTGAGTCTGTCCTAAATCTCTGCCTAATAAACCCTTCCTGTGCCCCTCACTAACGCGAAGAGTATCAGCAAGCTTGCAAACTTGCTTTACAAAAGTGTGGGTTAAATTCCCTATTTCAGCTTCAGGAACCTCTCAGACCCAGCCCAGGGTCCAGAGACTGATATAGTTTACTTTCTAGCTTCTTTCTCCCTTCCTGCCTCCCTGATCTTGGTGACAGAGTGAGGTTCTCATTGAGCATAAACCATTAGGACTGCTTTCCAGTTATAGAAATGGATTACCCATTTTAAATGAAAATGAGAAATACACATCTCTCCTTAACTTTGCCCCCTCTACCAGGAGCATTGCAATCCACAGAATTAACTGCTAAGCAGGATGTTTCCAGTGGTTTCCTTGGCAACAACTCCATCACAAACTTTCTTCAAGCACATGTTTCTTTCTATTAAAGGGGCGGTGTCTATTTCCATCAAAGAAAACTTTTTATAGTAACATTTTAACAGGTTGGGACCCACTTTTTCCCCCTCTCTGATTTCATCCTACTTATTTTGTCGTGACCTGGAGCCCAGAAGAGCCATATTCCTTAGAGGAATAGAGACGTTGGTCCCACCTTGTTTCCCTTTGGACTAATTATATAGGAGGGTTCCCTTCTGTGCCACAGAAGGCTCAATAGGTTTGGCAGGAGACACTTGTGACAAGATCAGCCGGGGCTCAGAAATGGAGTTAGGAGTAAGGGGCAAAAAAATTTTTAAAGGAACAAAGCTTAGGTATTTTTTAAGATGCTGATTTAGTGGGTTATTGAAAATGCTGCCCACATAGCCTTTTAACCCTCAAAGATATCAGATAACTTTTTCTTGCAGTGAGATGAAGTGGCTGTCATTATCTCCGAAGGTCTGTATCATATTGGAATCTGTCAGTGCAGGTCAGGGAGTCCGCGGTGCTCTGGGCCCAGCTCGGGGACTGAATTACATTTCCCCAGCACAATGGCTGCAGAATGGGTGGGTGCTTTGTCATTTAAACTGCATAAAGAGGCAGAAATTGATTTTTATTGTGGATCTTCATATCTAATAAAGCTCCAAGGGGCTCTTTTCTTCTCCGATTGAATAGCCATTGAATGCTTTCAATCTAGTTCTGTGTTTCATGCCTAAACTGAATAGCAGGAAGGCAGAAAATAGATGGGGGAGAAGAGGCCAAGTCACTTTCCAGATTGAAAAGGATATGGCAGAGAAATAAATAAAAAAATAAAATAAAATAAAATAAAATAAGACTATTTGGAAAAGCATTTAAGTGGAAAGGGGAACTTTCTTGATGCTCTGGGGTGGGGGGAGAAATTGCTTTCTGAGGTGTGCGTGTGCACGTGCACAGCTGTGTACACATGCATGCTCACACAAGTGCAAATCCACTTGTAGGTGAGTGGGGCAATTGACATACTTTGTGTGTGCGTGTAGAAATCTATTTATGGTCAACTAGGCCAGAGCTAAAATGCTAAGCACACACCTGTCCCCAAAGCCCACCCCATCTGCCTTCCACTCAGCCTGTCTTCATGGTTCCTGTCCAAAAGAAAGAGCCAGAAGGGGGCTCAGGAGTGAAGGCGCACTGCGCCAGACAGTGAGTCCTACTGGGAAGAGGAGGAGCTGCTGTTGTTCCTTTTACGGATTCTCATTGATCACAAAGAACCCAGGTAATCTCTCAGTTTAATAATCTAGAATTCAAATTCTTCTAAACATTGCTGCCCACTGAACCCTGACTTCATTCCTGAATAGGGCTTCCCATGATCCACACTTACTAAACACTCTGAATTTTCAGCCAAGTCAGTCTCCTAAAAGCAGCCTGATTCTTCAAAGCTATGTATTTGTGCTTTCAACCGTCAACCTAGATATCCAGTTCAACAAAAGAGTATCTAATGCCTTCTCTATCCACAGCCCTATCCTAAGCCGTAATCCTTTCAGGTCCAGACATCCAAACTTCTGATGTTTGCTTTCCCAGTATCCATTCTACTTGGTGCTGGCAATACTGGTAACCCTCAGTGTTTATTCAGGCATTCTTCTCCCCGCTTCTCAGCCAGTGATCGGAATGGGATCCACCTGTCTTTAACCCTAAACAAATTAGTTATTTCTGCCTGGCTGCCTTGATTGGTCCAGGGGGAGGCAACTACCTAAACTCATCTAATCAGCATAATACATTTGCAGGAACTGGGAGAAAAAGAGATGGTCTCATCCCAAAATGGAATCACGGCAGCTAGGAATTTACCACAAATTGACCACATGAAGGCAAAATGCTCCCGAGTCTAAAGCCAGCACATAGGAGAGAAGGGAACCCAGGTGAGAACTGAAGCAAATTCAGGAACCCCTGGATCTGCCTTTACCTGAAGCCTAGACTTAGCTCTATAATTTGTATTTGAATGAGTTGATATATTCCCTTTTAACTCAATTTAGTTTGAGTTTTGTTGTTTTCAAGAAAACAAATTTTTACTTACATAGCAGATAACTATTATTTGCAGAAACACTTTGAGATTTGGTTTAGAAAGTCCTTTTCAAATATGCAAAGCACTTTAATGTAATCATATAAATAGTTTGATGAGATAGAATCTTTATACCCAATAAGATTCAAAAAATCTCTTCCGACAAAAACACCATATTTAAGAAATGATAAAACCAAAATCTAGAAAGATTGTGATACCCAAAATGAAAGCACCAAAATCAACATTTTAAAAAGCAAACTTCACCTCTTTCCCCTCAGACTCACGCCTGCTCTTGAGAACTCTGTTTCAGACGGACGTGTCCATCCACTTAGGGGCCTAAATAAGGACCCGGGAGCAAGCGTGACTCCTTCCTTTGTGGCGTCTCCCACATACAGTGGTCCCCAGGTCCCCAGCTATGCTTCTCGGCAGCCCCGGAGTTGGTCCTGCCCGTTGGTTTTCACTGTGCACAGCACTGTGCTTCCCTGTACTCTGAGTGAGCCTGCCGCTCTCCTTGTCTCGCGCACTCTGATCCATCCTTCTTGCAGCTGTTGGAAGGAAGCTTCTGAAACTAAGCCTGAGTCAGATGCTTGCTGCATTTAAAATCCATCTCTGGCATTCCAGGAGTTTCGGGGTTTATTTAAAACTTAATTCCCTGGCACAAAGTTTTCATAACTATTTTGCCTATTTTTATACTATGACCCAACATACACACATGCGCGCGCACGCACACACACACACACACCTACCTCATCACTGAACTAAAATGTTCTTGTCATTCTTTTCCAAGTAGGAGAGGTTCTTGATGCTCATCATTGTACTCAAATTCATGCTGTCTTTCCATTTAAAATGTTAGTCACGTCTATCTCAGTTAGGATTTCTTAATTTAGGGTCAATGAACAATGCAACAGGAACTGTGATTATATTATAGAGGGCTCATAAATTTTAACAGGAAAATTTAACATCTCTGTTTTCACTAGGTGAGACTACAATCCAATGCTTCATTCTGTTGTTGTTGCTGTACTGCTGCTGCTGCTGCTGCTGTTGTTGAGGACTGAACCCAGGGCCGCCTACATGTGGGGCAAGTGATCTCCCACTAAGCTACACCCAACCCTTTTCTAGTATTAACATGGCCAACACCCTACATTACAAACATAGCAGTACCTATGGCTTTACCACAAATAGAACTCACAGACACGTTTGGCTCATTGTAAATAACTTGAAATAGTACCTATGCTCATCATTACTTTAAAATTATACCCGGAGAATGCTTCCCTGCTCTCTTTTCCTATTATGTTTCCCTTTGGCCTTGCTTTTCCTACTGTCCATGTTTTTTAAAAATTTTATTTTAAAAAGAAGAAAAAAACAAAACAATAAAAATGATATAGAATTTCAAAGCAAGGTGATAGGAAATTTAGAATAGTTATTATATTACATATTGTTATCTTCAAAGTAGTTGCTCAGATCACCAGACATAAGCATGCAAGATCAATGAAAGATTTAAGCATTAACTGTTTCTTTCAACAAACCAATAGAAATCAGTAGTACAATCACCCTAACTACCTTGTGTATGTGTATCTCACTAGTGTGAAAAAACAAACAAGCAAATAAGATCTGAAATATACAATAGATATCATGACTTGGGAAGAAACTGTTCAAAAGAAAACACTTTCCATATTTCATGTTTCTAGATCATATTGTACCTATATACCCTCAAGTCTTAACACAAAAGCATAATGCTTTCACATAGACGCTGATGTGAGCATATCACTATATGTACTCACTCATATTTTCCAACACACATGTACATTTTCACAGATAATCACACACTTACAGCTGTGACACACATATAAACAGATCCATGCCTATGCTTACACACATATCCCAGTGTTCTTTTTTAGAAGCAATCTTCCACTAGTTCTCCCTTCTTCAGTATATCTCAGGGACTTAGGGTCTTCCCAAAGTCATTTCTACTTTTTTTGGGGGGGGCAGTTCTGGTAATCAAACTCAGGACCTTGCACTTTCTAGGTAAGCACTTATGCCACTGAGCTATATCCCCAGTCTAAGTCATTGCTGCTTAAAAACCTAGCTGGAGGCAACAGCCTGGGTGCAATAGAATAATGCATGGTCCAGAGAAATACAAGACAAAGTCAGAGGGAAGGGATTTTTAATCCCAGCCAATCAGATTAGTTGCATCAGCATTCATATTTAACACTTGATACTTAGTTATTATACATTTTAGCTTATAAAAGTGTAAGTAATTTTGCTTCTTTGGAAAAAGTTGGAGTGAAAATACAGACCATTAATAATCTTTAACATTTTTGGAACATGAACTTTTAAAGAACCTAATGAAAGTTACTGAGTGCCTTCTCAACAACAACAACCAAAATCATATCCTCTTATTCCTATGAAATTTTGCATGCAATTTCAGAGTGATCTGCACCACCTAGAGAGATATCTGAAGTTTAGCAAATGGTTCAGCCCCAGAGAAGTCGGGCTGCCTTGATCCCCCGGCTTTCAGAACCGAGAAAAGAGGTGGCCATTTGAGGCATTTCCTGGAGCAGCAGACTGTTGAAAGAGCAAGGCTCAGCAGCCTTGACCTATGACTGCCCCCTTCTGCACTGAGGCCTGTAAGCAGAGACCATTTGTGAGGACAGCCAGGTCTCCCTCACTGCCTGGGAGATACTTGTCCATATAGATAATGCAACCCTCCTTGCAGGTAGGAGGGCGGGGCTGTGGCAGCGTACCTCTACTAAGCTTGGTACATGCTACCTATCAAAAGCGCCACCTCCCCACCTGCTGTGTGGGGTCATCTTTCTAATTCAAATTAGCTTCTTTACATAAACTATTGGAAATATTGTCCGAATAGAGCCTATGCCCTTTTCATCTCTTTGAATTTTCTAGCTGTTGCTTTGCTGTTGAAACTCTTAATGTTCTTGAACTCTTTCTTTAAGGGTACAGGGAATTTAAAATATACTTTGCTTCATCTGTGTATATATTTAAAACCATGTAATGTTAAGCAGTAGAAGTTGAAGATAATTGCAAACTATTCTTGAATTTACTAGTGTTTTATTAGCAGATCTGCCTTAATCCAGGATTAAAATTGAGTGAGATTAGAGGATTTCTCTCATCTGCAGCTTGGAGCAAGAGAGTAGATGTAATAAAAGTGCTTGCTTGCTTAACATAAAGCCATCCCATTATATTCACAGCACTTCTGAGTGCAGACAGCTCCCGCCTGCCCTGTGACGCACACGTGTGGTGACAGGCAGGAGGACACCCAGACTGGCTGAAGGGCTAGGCCTCCCTGTCCTGACCAGGGTGTCAGTATGAAGGCCACACGCACTCAGCCTCCGTGCTTGGAGTTGCTTTTGTTACCTGTGGCCTTTCCTCTGAACTGAGCATTCATTTCAACATTATGTCATAGTGACTAGGGAACAAAGCCTCCTCTGCCTGCTGTAGGTGGTTTGCTCTATTGATTAGAGAACCATTAACAGGGGGAAGGTCACAGGCCTCCATTCTCAGGAGGGCTATTCAACGGTTTCCTTCAGCTCCAAGGTCTCCGGCTGTACCTGTAGTCTGGACCAGCTGCCACTGTGAAAATGTCACCATCCCAGGGATGATAGTGACTCAGAGGGTCTCTCTTGTAGGCTGTGTGCATCATATCCATAGATGGAGGATGTTACTTTACCTATTGGAGGTGATCATTAGAGGGAAAAGGTCATTCCAAATAAGAAGTAACTGAAGACAAAGCAGGCTGGTTCACACCACAACCCAGGAACTATAAAGTTTCCACCCTCTAACTCCTAGATTTTCTACTTATAGGTTAGTAGATAAAATCCTTAATGAAGGGAATTTTGTTCATTTTAAATGAGGACACTCTAGTTACAGATTCGCGATAGAATGACAGTGATAGCAACTAATACTTTTGGACCGCTTGTGTTCTAGTTTCCATTCTAAGAATTCTACATATATCAGCTCACCTTTCCTTCATAGAAATCTTCAAAAGCAGGTATGTTTATATCATTATCACCATTTTAGAGAAAAGGGGACACTGAAACAATGAAATGTTAAGTAACTTGGTCATGGTCCTATAGTCAGTAAGTATCGGAGATGGTGTTCTGGTCCACAACCTGAAGAGGGCTGTTTGCCTGCTGAAGGTCAGTGGGTCTTAATGCATTCCGTACTGAGAGGACGTGGACTGTCGTGTATCTGAGGCCACATAAGAAGGAGCTACCTGAATTTTAAAGAAATATAGAGAAAAAATTTGAGTGATTTGTGAAGCTACAGGGGTGGAAAACAAACGAACTGTTCTGTAGAGATGGGGAAAGGCTGGCTACACGGACCACACACGTCAGCTTTCTGCGGTCCCGAGGGCGAGATGTAGATGCATTTTTCCAAACTCCTAGAATTTACACTGTGCACTGATTTCAAAAACACTAAATCAGAAGGTTATTAGGTACAGGGTGAAATGCTGACAGGCAAATGAATCTCAATGGATTATCACTGTATTTGGAATAACCAAATATAGCGAAATAAAGAGGTGCTGACCTACAAAGCTTTTGAAATTGGTATCTGACTGGAGGTTGAGGGTGGAATAACAAAGAATTGTATATAAGCACTGTGCCCTAGTTGGTAAATTCATTTCTCAAAGGCATAAGGGTTAGCAATCCTGAAACCTGAAACCTGAAACCTGAAACCTCAAAAAAGGTATGGAAAGGTGGGAAAGCTACAATACCCCATGTGGTGCTAGATGATAGTCAGAAATTTATATGTGAGCTCCTGCCTGCTTTGAGAGGAAGAAAGAGAGATTTGAATACATAGGCTGAGATTAAAAAAACACATGATGACTTCCTATTCAGTATAGTTCTGGAAACATCCAGAGCAATTAGACAAGACAGAGAAACAAAAGGAGTAAGGATAGGAAAGGAAAAAGTGAAACTATCATTATTCGCGGATGACAGGATACTCTATCTGGTAGACCCACAAAACTCTACCAAAAGACTTCTAGATTTAATAACCAAATTCAGTAGCATAGCTGGATAGAAAATCAACACTCAAAAGTTAATAGTATTCCTGTATACAAACAACAAATTCACTGAGAGATAAATTAGGGAAACAACACCCTTCACAATAGTATCCAATCAAATGAAATACTTTGGGATTAATCTAACAAAAGAAGTAAAAGATCTATATGTTGAATATTAACTCTGAAAAGGGAGAATGAAGAGGATATCAGAAAATGGAAAGATATGTATTGCTCATGGATAGGAAGAACCAACATTGTGAAATGGCCATACTCCCAAAATTGTTATACAGATTTAATGCATTCCCAATCAAAATACCACTAACATACTTGACAGAATTAGAGAAAAACATTCCTAAAATTCATCGCAAACCAGAAGAGACCTAGAATTGCAAAGGCAATCCTGGGCAACAAAGGAAAGGCAGAAGACATCACAATCCCTGACTTGAAATTGTACTACAAAGGTACTGTGATAAAACCAGCATGATCTTGCCAAAAAAATCAGACCTGAGAATCAGTGGAACAGATTAGAAGATGCAGACACAACTACAAACACATTCAGCCACCTTATTTTTGACAAAGGGATCCAACATGTTCATTAGGAGAAAAATAGCCTCTTTAACAAATGGTGCTGGAAAAACTGGCTTTCCACATGCTGAAGACTAAAGTGAGATCCACGTATATCACCATGCATTAAATTGAAGTCAAAATGGATCAAAGATCTGAATATTAAAACAGAAACACTAAATCTACTGGAAAAGAAAGTAGGTAGAAATTTGAGGACATAGGGTTAGGAAGAGAGTTAATGAACAAAACCCAAACTGCACGGGAAGTAGCTCAAAGAATTAACAACACTGAGATTCCCTCTCGGCCCAGAAAGAATGGCTATCAAGAAATCAACCAGTAACAAGTGCTGGCAGGATTGTGGAGGGAAAGGAATCCTCCTCCACTGTTCATGGGAATGTAGACTGGTGCAACCACTGTGGAAATCAAAGTAGAGATTCCTCAAAAAACTAAGATTAAGGTTCTCATTCAACCCTTCTGAGTATTTTCCCAGAAGAATTAAAAACATCACACCATAACAATATATGTGCACCCATGTTTATAGCAGCTCCATTTGTAATAGCTAAATCTTGGAAACAACCCAAATGCCCATCAACCAAGGATTGGATAAAAAAAGGTATGGTATTTTTATATAATGGAGTATTACTCAGCTATAAAGAAGATTAAATTCAAGGCTTTTTAGGTAAATGGGTGCAACTAGAGGCCATACTTATAAGTGAAATAAATCAGACCCACATGTGTAAACATCATATTTTCACCCTAGTGCAAAGGGTGAAAGAGTAAATAAGATCCAAAATATACAACAGATACTGTGAAAGGGAAAGAAACTGCTCAAAAAGAAAGAGCAATTGGGACGGGGGAAGAAAAAATATATACATATTTAAACAAGATAGCTAAGATAATTATACTATTAGTTTATGGAATGGAACAGTTTGTCCTTATATTGTTTGATCAGTTTTGTATGCCTCTATCTTATAAACCAAGGAATACTTCAAAGATAACAATATGCAATATAATAACTGTTATTAATTTCCTATTATCTTGTTTCAAAATTCTGCATCATTGTGTTATTGTTTTTTCTTTAAAAAAAAAGCGCACAGTGAAAGTCTAAATGTAAAAATATATTATGGTAAAAGACACATTGCTACTAGTCCTTCTAAAAATACTTTCCTTTCAGACACATTTGTCCCATTGTTTTTGCTACTTTCTGAAGCAGTTCTGGAAGTCCTCCCTAATGAGTGTCTTCCTAAATTCTGATTTAAAATATACTGTGGAATTGGATACCATACTCATAAGTGAAATAAATCAGAGGTTCATGTGCAGGCAGCGTATTGTATCACTGCTGTAGGAATCTGAAGATGGGAATGTGGATTGGGGGGTGTGATGGGAATCTGCTCAAAGGTAGGGAGCAGGTGGGATGAGGGGAGGAGGAAAGGGCCAGATATGTATCTATGTGTGTATATGCAGGATGGCTAATCTGGTGCCTCTGTTGACCTGTGTCGCTTTATGGTAAGGAACAGTTCATGATAGTTTGATCAAGGTTGTATGTCTATATGTGATTTCAAAAACATGCACTTTGAAGTTATCAGTGTGTGGTGCAGCAACCATTGGTGATTCCCCGTCACTGTGTCTGTAATTCAACTGTGATTGTACTGCTCTTGTGCTACTTCGTGTCTTTTTGTTAATGTTTTCCTTTTGTGGTTGTTGTTGTTGTTGTTCTTTGTTTTTTATACTTTTAAAAAATAAAAATAAAAAAATAAAAAATAAATAGAAATAAATATATTGTGGATGCTGCTGCTGCATGCCACCCAAGAGAAAGACGAATTTTGATCTCTATGTATCATTCTCCAATAAAAAGACCCAGGGCTCCTGGGGAGAAATGGATAATTGTACAGCTAAGGTGGAAACTACAAAATGAGTCTGGGAAGTCTTACTAAATCAAAAACCAAGAAAGCAATCAAAAGAAGAAAATAAGGATGAGTCATGTGAAAAGGGTCAAAGAGTCAGCTCCCGATGGTTAAAGCTGGAACAATTTGAGTAACAAAATGTATTACAATGGTATTAGATTATAGCCTCCAATTAAAATGTCCATAAGTCCATATTAATGTAAATGATTGAATGACTAGATGGAGAGTGCTAAAATGGACAAACTTTCCTTATAGAAGAACTCCAAATAATGTGTACAGATAGATATTCCCTTCCCCAGAGGTAGAAATTAATGCCCATTTCATAAAGTATTGAGCTAGATTTAATGATCTGTAATCAAAACACACAGTTTTGAAAGGGCAAATAACAGTTCTCTGGTAAATACATCTGCAAGACAATAGACAAAATCCTAACTAGGTGATGAGCCTAGTTCATGTCAGTGGTTCCCATGACATGTCATGAAAATCACACCTCACCTCTGGGATTCTTCTCCCTAATCAGAAACCAAATCTAATCATAAGGAAACATCAGACAACTCTCAAATAAAGGACACTCTACAAAAACATCTAACTAATATTTTTCAAAACTGTCGAGGTCATAGCAAACAATGAAATACTGAGGAATTGTCACATATCAGAGAAAACTAAAGAGAAATGACAGCTAATGCACACAGTATCTTGGATTGGATCTTCAAGCACACAAAAGGACTTAAATGGAAAACTGGCAAAATCTGTTTGTCAATAGTATTCTGCCAATATTAATGACTTAATTTTAACAAATTTACTGTAGTTCTGTAAGGTGTAGACATCATGGGAAACAGGGTATATGATATATTAGGAGCTCTGTATTTCACAGCTTTGTAACTCTTCTATGAATCCGAAATTATTCCAAAGGAAAAAGGTAGCTGAAATTGTTATTACCTCAGATGCATACAAACACCTTACCTCAGGTACATACTTTTTAAACAAGAATATTGCTTATTCAAAATTAAAACTTTAAAATAAGCAATGCATTTGTTATAATATGCTTCTGAAAGTGGCAGGGTTATACACTGGTTATCTTTCTTTCTCCAGTTTTTAGTGTGGTGTTCCTGTTTCCATAATAATTCAAATGTAATCCAAGAAACTGTCAAATTGAGCTTTGGGTAAATGTTAAGGAAGTTTGTCTATTTCTTTCTTTTTCTGGTCTTGAGGGTTGGACTCCAATTTGGACTAGATCCAGAAATTAGGAAGATGAATCCTCTCTAATTGAAAATCATTTTCAGTGCCTAAATTAGGCCAGCTCCTCTGGGCTTACCTGGGCCTGAGTGCTTACGCTTGGACAGAAGAAAGAAGAGACAGCAAACAAATGCCCCCAGGAAACTCGCCGCGCAAAACTTTCAGAACAGATACCTGTTCTCATTGTGAATGGCTGGTCGGAGAACTAATTTGAATATCTACTTCCTTCCAGATTTGTTTCGTGCTCATTTCCACAGAGACGTACAAATCACTGATGGCAGATAGAAAGATGTGCACTGCTCTGCTCTAATAGGTAGTTCTAGGTATACAATCAGGTGTTTTGTGGCTGTCACTTTAGCAGCCCCTGACAAACGCTGCTGCCGATGAAGCCTGACACTAACATATGAGGCGCCTTCTGCCATCCCTTGTGCCAATGCATCAGGTGAAACACACCATTTGTGACAGGGCAACATTAAGCAAATTAATGTTCACGAGTTTTTAAAACAGTAATTTTTCTCAGAAGCAGAGAATTTGTTTTTCAGCCACGATTATACAGGAAAATTGCAGCAATCACATGTGAGGATGGCTCTCAGGCACCATAAACAGAGTTCATGGGGCTCCATGCCCTCCTCACAGCCACCTTCTGTAGCCCCGGAGAGAGCTGGAGTCTGAGTGTTTAAATGCGGTTCTTCCCTAACAAATACATGTTAGTGCTATCAGGAAAGACACGCACCCCGCAGGAAGAACCTCCTGATCCGGGACCTCTGTGCCCGGGGCGGTAAAGGCTGAGGGGAGCAGCTCTGAGAGAAAGAAAGGTCCCAGCCGTGTACTCCTCCTTCCGGCTTCCGGGGAAGAGAAGGGGACACTAGACTGCCACTAGAGGCTCCCGAGGAGTCGCTCTGTTAACGTCCTTGTGCTCTCCGTTTCCTTCTCCTAAGCATGGCCAAAAGAACTTTTGGCAAATCTAAATCAAAGCATACGAGTTCTTTATTTAAAAGTGCTCGCGCGGCTCTCCAAAACACTCAGATTAACAGCAAAACCCTTACCGTGGCTGACCAAGCTTTTGTGATCTGGCTCCTTTCCCTCTTGGTTACTACCCACCCCCCCAAAACACACCACTCAGTCGGTCTGGTTTTTCCACCCTCTAGCGTGGGAACCCATCCTCACCGCAGGGCTATTGTACTTGCTGTTCCTTCCTCACGAGATATTCTCCTAGATCCTGTGGCTCCCTGATTCAGTTGTCAGACTGAATGCTGTGTTCTTAGGCACACTTGCTGTGACCATCTTACTCTAAAAGGTTTCTTCTGCCCACTGCCTCCATCACTCCCTATGCTTCTTTTATTTTTCATAGCATTTAATTCTGTTTAAAATTTTCTCTATTCACAAGTTTACTGTCCGCCTGAAGAATCACCACAGTGTTTATAGTCCTTGTTAAAGTATCACAGCTAGGGTCAAGGTTATTTACAGACATGCCTGTCCTTGCCCTTCCAGATTTGTTTAGTCATGTGATTTACTTCAGCCAATGAGATGTGTGAAGCAGTGACATGGAACAGGTCCAAATGGAACCTTTGGGAGACCATGTCTGACTCACTATGTACTTTCACCCCTGCTGTAGAGATAAAGGAAGCACAAATTGAGATGAAACCAAAGAAAAGGCCCTCCTACAGCTCGCATGGACATATACCACAGAAAAATAATTGTTTGCCATTTCAAACGGCTGAGCTTTGCGAGGTGGTTCATTAGTTTAGCATAATCCAACCTATCCTGGTCAACACAGTACCCAAATGAATGAATGAATGAGTACAGTAAACAGAAGAGTTGCTGAGCCAGGCAACATGCCTCCCTAGCAGCAGCAATCACAGGCAAACTCATATGTGCTCACAGCCAGGGTTGAGCTGATATGATATGATATGATACAATGTATGATAAGACCAGGGTTGAGGCCAGGATGATGACCTCACAGTGGAAGCTGTAGGGCAGAGTGCAGGTCTCACTGACCATGTTTCATAGCCAGCCTCACCCCATAACCCGGGGTTATACACAACATGCTTCTGCTCAGTAAGTTGTTGGACTGGAAAATAGTCCCCCAAGAGAGCTAGAGAAGTAGATTTCTAAGTGGGACAATATGAGGGAGGAAGATTTCCCCTCCCTGACCCTTCCTACTAATCAGTCTCTTTTTATGAGGCTAAAACCATAACCTGGAACATATGCTGGGTTTGAGCTCATATCTCTACTTCTTAGCTATGTGATCTTGGACACAGAGTTTACTTAACCTCTCTGAGCTTTACTTTCCTTCTCTACAAAATGTAGGCAATAACAGTCCCCATCTCACAGGGCAGTGACAATCAAATAACAAAAAAATACTTATAGTACTTACCCCAGTGTCTAGCACAAAGGGTATGCTCAACAAATGCTAGCAGATGGGAGTGTTTTCATCTGTCAGGTAGGGTCTATAGGACAAGTCCCAGAAAGAAGAGGTATTCTGTGATCTCAGAATACATCAAGTCTGGTAGAAACAAATGAAAGAACACTCTAAAACAATCAAAACAGCCTGAATAATTTGAACTCACATGCAAGCATAGAAGGACACGGGGAGAGAGCTGAGCCATTGCCGCTCTGGGATTTGGTGTGCCATTAAGGAACATTCACAGTGTGCATGTTTGGGTTTTTTTTTTTTTTTTTTAGTGTTATCATATTTTCACACGCAGACCTTTTAATCTCAAAACTTAAATGCCTTCTCTGAAAGGTTACAGGACTTCTTACCCTCCCTTCCCTGGTTGTATTTCCTTGTAGATCTTTTAAAAGTTTCCAGTTTTAAAAATGCTGTAAAAGGCTAAGTTGAATTATGCAATACATTAAAATTTAAATTTAAATTATCATGCAGTTTGGGATGATGTAGAATGAATGATAATAAATAAGGGTTAAAAGGACAATGGCAGATTCTTTTTCATGGTTTTTATTTTTTTCTTTTCCGTTGTTTATAAAATCCTTCTCAGAAGATTAAAAATGGCATTTCTTTTCCTATTGATTTTTTCTTTTCCCATTTAGCAAACATTAATTTATTTTCTGTTTCCAATGGTGCTGATACTAATATAGCTTTATTTATTTATTTTATCCCTGGTCATCAGTGTTACTGACCAGAGTCCAAGCACGAGGACAGCAGCTGGATGGTTTTGGATGTGACAGGCCCTTCTTGGGCCTAATGGTGCAGGGCCCTGTTCTGCCTGTCTCTCCCTAGTCTCTGCGCTGTAGGATATGACACCTAAGATTTAAAGGATGTGTAGGTCACTCAACTGTCCTCTGAAGGCTGTTCGGGAACAAGTATAGGGTCTGTTCATGTGGCTTCTTTTCTTGAATTTCTTTTTGGTCGTCTTCTCCCATCCTTTAGATCCCAGCTGGATCCCATCTTTTGGGATAGAGTAGTTTGATCCCTTCTTTGTATACAACACAAACTTTCCCTAAAACAGCTTACCGATGCGTTCAGCACATCCTTGGAATGCCAGACCCTGGGCCCTATGCTGGAGATGCAATATTAAGGAAGATATAGTTCCTGCCCTCAAGAATATCGAGTCTAGGTAGAGAGCTGCAATCACGGGAAGTACACTGCTCTTCTATAGAGCATAGACCAAGAACACATTTTACCAGAGTACTTAACCTAGGTAGTGTCAGGGAAGACTTCCAGGAGGAGGTGACATGTGAGGTGAATCTAGAAAGTAACAAGCAGATGAAGACAGGAAGTTGGAAAACAGACCTACAAAGGCTTGTTCAAAGTACATATCAAGTTGGTCAGGCTAGGATTGAAACTGAGGATTCCAAATGCATTTCCCAGCCTTCCTCCAGTTCTCTCTTAATGTTCGCATATTGCAGACACTGTCTACTGGTTAATTTGTTGGGGATCATGAACTGTAAATTCACACAGTGTGTCCTAGGCTCTCCTTACCCTTCCTGCCTTGTGGGCTGGTGTTGGAATGCAGAAATCACCTTCCTCTCTTGGCCAGTGAGATTAGCACCCAGGGGTGGGGATGGATCTTGGCCTGTTCCCTTTATGATGTTAAGCTTGCCCATTCTACCACTGCTTCTACCCTGTTCCAGGAAACGCATCCTACCCTCTTCCCTACACTGGCTAATAAATAGTGGCTACCCTGGAGTGTCTTTGTCTCTGCCCGTCCTAAAGCACTGACCTCCCAGCCCTTCATCGTGCATTACTAAATTTGTCTATCTCTTATTTCATCTTTTTACTGTACCACTCATACAGGCAGTTCAGGATCTTGGCCAGGCCCACAATATTAATCCATGCTTTGAGGTTTACTAGTTATGCTGTTTGATAATTTTCACACAACTTAACAGTCTTCAGAGTCAATGCCAAACTCAGAGGAATTATTCTAATCATGGGGATTTCCAGTAGATAGAGAAAATTTTAAGAGCACAAATTTCTCACATTTGATAGGACTGTTATCCATCTACACATTGCACACCATTCCCAAGTTCTCCAGACAATTTAATATTCTCTATTCACACAAAAGTGAGAGGAATCTCTTCCTCAACCATGGCATTACCTCTCTCAAAAAAGATAGAGTTGGCTTGGGGCTGAATACCCATCTCCAAGATAGATTTTCCACTCTTCTTCTAGCCCTCATCTCTTGCCATGCTTTTCTTTGAAAACATTCTGCCTACCTTTGGAAGCAAATAATCTCTTCAGAGAGTCTCTTTACTAGCTCACCAAGACTTTGTTGAAGACATTTGGTGAGGAAGTGCTGGCTCCTGTAACACTCAAGCCAAAAATAATAACAGTTCAAGTATATTAAAAGTTTCTTTCTTGCCCAAGGAAAGTCTAAAATGGCTGTTCATGATTGGTAGATGGTTTTTCTCCAAGCAATAATTTAGATCCAGCTCCTTCTACCATATGGCTCTGTGATCCTCAGCACAGGACTTCTGGGGTCAACATGCTAGCCTGCATTAGGTTAGTAAAAGGAGAATGAGTATGAAAATTATGCATAGAAGGCTGTGCTAGTCCAACCTGCATATGGTACACATTACTTATGCTCTTATTGCAATACTAGAAATTAGTCACTGGACATATTAAACTATGCAAAGTCTAGTTGTATACCTAGGGAAAACAAGAAAACAGTAAAAAAGAGGACCAAATGTTTTGTGCCAAAACATGAATTCCAAGCTTAGACTCCAAGGGGATTCAGTTTTTCTGAAAAAGGCTATAATTCTCTGGATATAATTACAGGCTTTAGGGGATTGCGAGGAGCTGGCATGATCAATTTTTAGCCCCCCAGAGGAAGCAACAGATTCACACAACAAATAAATCATGGAGTTGAGTCTGATTCCAAAGCCACCACACTATGTTATACTGATGGAAAGATTTCCATAAAATCCCTATTCTGTAGAAACTTAACAGTCAGGAGTCAATGGAGAACAATTAACACCTTACTGTCTACTATTAATTTTTAATTTGTGAAAAAACCGTTTTTACTTTTAAGCCAATGTAATACTTTCTGCACCATCTGTGAGCATTAGTTCTTACTCAAGACCCTACTGGTAGTTATTGGTGCTTCTCACCAAGCATTTCTGGCTCTCTCTCTTCCAGATAAAATTGATTGAGTTTATAGAATTGAATTTTCCTGACCCCTTGAAGTTTATGGTGGCAATTTGACTTTCTTTGTAAATAATGTCAATGGAGGTGATTTTACAGTTTGGAGGAAATTTTAAGAACCAGGGCACATTTTCCAGAGCTCTTTTTCTTCTGTGGCTACCAGCAGCAGTCAATATGGTGGATATGCCATCAGCTTGGGCCTCAGATAAAAACACATGGTGCAGAGTCTCAAGTTAACCTGCAATAGATCTTTGGCATGATTGTGAAAAAGAGACACAGTATTAGCAAGCACTAAGCTTTCCCTTTGTTACTGCTGCATGAGCTACCCTATCTGCACATCCCTCCTTAAGAAAGACAGCACCCATAAATTTAAATGTATAATCATTTACTTGGTGGGAAGTTTGACTTAAAAGAAAACAGAGTGCTTTTAACAAGTAGGCTATCCATACTCTTACCATAGAAGTAAAATTGAGCCCAAACGTATGAATTTTACTTCCTCAAAAAAGAAAGAGAGAGAGAGAGAAAAAATGGAGAGAAAAAATTTGGTTTCTTGAAGCATTGAACTGTAGCAGACTGTAAGTACAAAGATGCTGCAAGCCTCACGGCAGCAAGAACTCAATTAATGATAAATTGTATGTGAGTGAAAAGGAACACAAACAGATAGAAAGACTTAGAAGTTAGAACAAGGCTTGTGGCCCTCATAAAGTTACAGTCCCAGCAGCTAGGATAATCAGGGAGTGAGAGCTACCTCAGAGCTCTAGCAGGCAGTAGATAGAAGTCTTTCCCCTTTTGCTTAGCTTTTGAATCAGGTAGAGCATTTGGGTGAAGACAGAATTCAACTCAGTTAAGGAAGCCAAGATGACTGGGTTTGGTGGCATTCCAGGTAAGAGTAGCCCTGAAAACAGGTGAAGTGAAGTAGCTTAACCGACAGATGCAAAGGTTCTGAGAGGATTGATTCAGATCAGGATAGGCAAGTTGAATCTTGCGTTCTAGTTATCACTAACTAGGAAATAATCATAGGTGGTGACCAAGTACTGCAAAAGTTGAAAGGAAATATACTGTTTTCAGAATTTGCTCCCCACCCCCAGATTCCTGCTCTATTGGTGAATTTAACCAAGCTTCCCAAATTCTTTTTAGGCAGGAGATTAGGGCATGGCTAGCTGGCTGGGCAAGGGGCTGTGACCTGTCAATCATGGAGATCCAGGATGCAAGTGCCCAAGCCCTGCCCCAGCCAAACAATTCTGTCTTCCATTTTTCTGGCACAAGATCAAGCAGATTTTGATAAGACAGCTTCATCAATAATGCATTTTATCCTAATTAAAACTTCCTCTGAGAAGTGTTCTTTATAAAATGTCAGCTTTGTTTCTTATAAACAGATTCTGATGTCCTAAAAATTACTTATAGTTATTCAGAAAATAAAAGACAAGTGGATCTTGAGACCATCTCCAATAACTTTCTATTATCTCACCCTACAGCTGTTCTCACAGTAGAGGCTTGCACAGCCTGGTGTTGTCCTCAAGTCAGACTATATCTGGTCTTACCCTCGCTATCTAAGAACTATTGGAAGGAACTTATCAAATATGGAGATTTACAAGATCTACCCTGAACAATTCATGTTCCTCCAAGTCTAGACTATTACACCAGTGATTCTGATAAACACTCTGACTTGAAAACCAGTGTTTCAAGCAGTTCCATTGTCTACAGTCTTGGTTACTTTCCTGTCACTGGGTACAACACTGGACAATTTAAAGGAGAAGAGGTCTATTTTGGCTCAGAGTTTCAGTCCATGGTCAGCATGGTTAGTGGAAATAGGACGGCAGAGGGATGTGACAGAGGAAAAGGTGTCCAGTTCATGGAGCCATGAAGCAGAAAGGGAAGGAGGGAGTTAGGGATGAGATTACATCCTTCCAAACTGCACACCCAGTAATCCACCCACAATCAGGCCCCCACTGCTGACAGCACATTTAGCTGCTGAACTCACTATTAAACTAACCCACTAAAAATTTTTAAAAAGACATTTAAATACTTTACTTCCAATGTACAATGGAATTGGGTAAAAAAGTCCTATTCCAAAAGGGAGAAATAGGGGAATAGAAATAAATGAGACCAAAGCAAGGCCAAAACACAGCAGGATAAATCTTAAATCTGAAAGCTTCACGTCCAGCAACTAGAGTAGGTAGTGGTGTGATGCAACCTCCAAAAGGCTTGTGTAACCCCTCCCTACAGTTTCGCTAGTTACAGCCCTCATGAGTCCTTTCTTGAGGTGGCTCTGCTCACTGCCTGTAGTGCTTTCCTCAGCAAACATTTCTCATTCTTAGCATCTCCAGCTTTCTCAGGTTCCACTGCACTTTCGGCTTTGCTCTCACCGCCTCATGTATTAAACACTCAGGAACACGCTCCTGGGCCTTCTAGGCTCTGTCTGATATCTGGGTGGAAACCTCATCAACCCCATAACTCTCATATTCTACATCCTTGAATAATCAAGCACCATGTGGATGACACCAAAGTCTGTTGCCAGCTTGAGAAGTAGCCAGACCCCTTTGGAACATGCGCTGTAGTGTCTGCTGAATGTGGCTAAGCATGATGAAATGAATTCCAGGGCACGGGTTCCCTAGGTGGTCCTTCTTGTACCTGTACTCAGGGATGCTGTGCTGAAGTGAAAGCTTTATAGTGTTGCACCCTTGAGAGTGTAGAGGGTGGAGTGTTGCTGATTCATATGATGCCTTCAAATCGTCTCTTCTATTGTCTTGATGCAAACATTTGGCTTCTTTTTAATGTTAATCTTTTCAGCAACCATGGGCTCCATGGCCCCAATTTTGCAGATACATTGGTACCTCAGTTTACAAACTCAGTTCTTTCCACAATTCTGGGTACAAACTGAACTGGATGAAAACCACATCATATTTCCCCATAAGGTCAACATTGAACCTAACCATTCAATTAGATTTGGTTCTCACCCAATTCAGTTTGCAGCTAGAATTGTGGAAAGAATCAAGTTCATGAATCTGTGTACCACTGTACTTCCTTCCTGTTCAAACAGCAAACTTTTTATATCTTTGGGCTCTAAAGACAGCAAAGTGGCTAATGATGACCATGTGGAGAGAAAAATCATGGATAAATGAAATCAGAGACCTTCAGGAGTAGAAAAGTCATGGAGAGCCTTCAGTGACATTGTGAGAATTTTAGCGTTTGCTCTAAGATGGAAAGCCCTTGTAATGTGTTTTCATCCAGATGTGAAGTCATCCAATTTAGATAGTCATGTGATCACTCTGGCTGCATTCTGAAGAATGGACTGCATAGAAGGAGGAGGTGCAGGGGAGTAATTTGGAAAGCCCTTTGGGAAGAGTGACCCTGATAGGAAACAATGCGGGCTTGTACTGGGTAGTAGAAAGTGTAAAAGTGGAAAGTGATCAGCTTATGGATACATTTTGAAAGAAGAGTTGACAAGGTGTGCTCATGGAGTTTCTAAAAGAAGTCAAGGATGGTCATAGGATGGTCCAGCCTTACCAATCAGAAGGGTTGGTTGCCAATAACAAAAATGAGAAAGAATACCAGTATAGTATTTGTGGAAACAGCATTGATCCTTTCTGTTTCTTTGCAAGTTGACTGAGAGTTTATCCCAGTGATGGCAAACCCTGTAGAGCTTTCAGTGATAACAAGTAGCTGGCTGTAGCACATGTGCCATAGGCTCACCACCGACTAGCTCATTCTATTTTCTGAAGAGAATGAGGAAAATAAATACTAGCCATGTTACCAATGTTGTTGTAAGAGTAGAAATACTCTGTACTGGCAGGAAAAATGTCTAGATAAGCAACTGTTAATGAAGGTTTTTGTGAAGAGCAAAAGGCATTCAGAGTTTTTTTAAACATTTTAAAATGTTTTACTATGGACATGTCTTCATTTTGTGATCAAATGTCAATGCCACTCAGCAATAAAAAATAACTGTGACACATGCAGGAACATATTTGTCCCATTTTTCCTTTTAAACGATTTTTTAAGCTGAATATGGTGGCTCACACTTGTAGTCATAGCATTCTGAGAGGCTGAGGCAGGAAGATTTCAAGCTCAAGCCCAGCCTCGGCAACTCAGTGTGATTTTGTACTCCCCCCACCACAAAAATTTAAAAGCTTTGGAGCTGTAGCTCAGTGCAAAACCCCTACAGCCAATCCCCAATACTGGGAGGAATATATATGGTTCCAAAGATACTCCTTGGGAGGACAGACAAAACTAACGCACATTTACATGACGAAATATGTTCCTGCACTACTCTCACCTCTATTCTCCCTTCCTTTTCTAATTTTTTAATATTTACTATTGTTTTGCAATTGTTAGACTCACCCATTAATAATTTGAATTTCTCTCTGATAGCTTCTAAAACTGGACAACCAATAAGTCACATGTAGTTAGAAGATTTTAATTCCCTTTTTGTTGAAGAAAAAAATGTAACCTCTACATATCAAGAAATTCCTCTAGTTTCTTAATCCTAGTTTGTTAAATACAATTTACTTCTGTATTGAAAATATATGACTTCCTATTCTAATTTGGATCAACTGGGTTCTGATCTGCTGCATGAATATCATGCTGGGATATTTATCTTGACCTAGCTTTACAATTCTTAAAACTTATGTCTCACTTTCTTTTGCTGGGCTATTTCCTGTTAGATTTTTAGGAAAAGCTACATGGAACAATTATTGTACTGGTTATAAATTTCTGATTCATTATTATTTTCTCTTTGAACAAGAAGATACTTTACCACCTTTCAAGTCCAATACAGCTTTTGGTAATATAAATTCCATAGATAACACAATTTTATTCTATTTGAAAACTTTTAAGGATTTTGCATTTGATATCCAGACATATAATCAGGATATATATGGTTATCATATTTAACACTCAAATAACTTCTCAATGAGAAATTGTCTTTCTTTAAGTCTGAGGCATTGTAGGTTTTTATTGTTGTTATTTCTTTGAATATATATATTATTTTCTTTTTTTTAATTTTAGAAACATAAAAGTATAAAAACATAGACAAACAGACACCAATTATCATAAAAAATAGTACAATCACAACTAATCTATAGACAAGGTGATATGGTCTCAACAGTGGTTATTGCTTTATCCATTGATATCTTCGAATTGTAAATGTATGAACCAATATACAGACATGCAAATTTAGTCAGACAGTTAATCCTCTCAACAACAGAAAAAACACAAAAACCAAAAATCCAAAGACAAGAAACAAAACAGGCATACAACAACAACAGCAACAACATCAACAACAGAAAAAAACACCGCTTGTTGCTGCTTTACATATTGATATCTTCGAAGTGTGTGTTCAGGCTAACACATACAGATATACACGATTAATCTAATATCCTGTCATCGCTTATTGCTTAGCATTAAGTGATATAATACAATAGTAGAACCATGTTAGCCCTCCTGCATATATGTATATTCATATATATTCATATATACATACATACATTTTTGTCTTTTTCTTTTCTCCTTTCCTTCGTCCCATCTGTTCTTTGTTTTTGAACAGATTTCCTTCATGACTCTTAGTTTATATTCCCACCCTCGGGTTC
>PVLD010013032.1:0-57708 GCA_004027595.1 Dinomys branickii | reverse complement strand
CTAACTTTCAAACAATAACATTTCACAAAATCAGGGCTCAACATCCTGTGGTTTATAAAACATTAGTTTCTAGTTTAATGTCAAGGATTTGGGCGAAGCTCTTGGCTCAGAGTGTTACAACCTGCCTGGCCCCCTCGTCATCAAGCCATTTCCTGGTCTTCAGCCCTTCTTTCCCTGCAGATGAGATGTCACTACCTCACTTACAGGTTTAACATGGCACTGAGATCAGAATGGACTAAGCAGTGCCCTGGGATACTTGGCCACCACACTGAGCTGGCAGCTGAGCTTGGATCGCCTATCCCCATTCTGATGCGAGCTGTCACAGTGACTACATCACTGATACCAGTTTTGTCACTGTCCCCGAACGTTGCTGCCATACTTGAAACTCTGTCTTGGCTCACTGTATTCCACTTGATCAGGTTTCTGCCTTATACCTATTATCACAGCGTGTAAACTGCCTGCGGCACTGTGCTGATGTTGGCACCTAGATGCCCTGCAGCTCCCTGCTCACCATCCGTGGATACAAGTCTGTCACCCTTGTATCTGCTAAGCCCCCTCTCCACACTGGGCCTGGGTCCCTAGAGTCACACAGTCCTGTTTTATTCCAGACACTCACACAGTGTGTGTGCAGCATGTATCCATCCAGAAACCAGCTGTCTGAATGGGTGAGACCAATTCCTGGGCACACTCCCTCCTGCTGCCCACTCCAGAGTTACCCAAAATGGCAAAGGGTCTCAACCAGACCAGACAGTTTGTGTCTTGCCAAGGAAAAAGCAGCCACCCAGCAGCTGGTGGCCTCGGTCCTACATACTCTCCAGGAATTCCTTTTCCTACCTCATGTCTCCTGTCTCGCACCCCTGTAGACTGGACAGCTTCCCATGAGACCGAAAGGTGAAGAGCTGTGCTGAACTCTTGGACCAGGCCTAAGGGAGCCCTCTCTGTGGGCCTGTCTGCTTCTCAGGGAATCTGCTTTGCCCTCACCAGGAAGCATATCTGCCTCGACACTAGTTTTAATAGGGTTTGAATGATGACTTTGAGTTCTATTTATCTGCTGTGAGCTTTTCTTCAGTCTCATCCTTTTTAAAAGGTCATATACAGAGCAGTTTGTGATCATTAATACGAGAGGAACCTTCAAAGCAATTCCTGAATTGAGAAAAATTTCTTCGGTGCTTGTCAAGTGAGCCAACCAGGAGTGGGTTTGATCACTTGGCTGTATCAGTGGGGGAGACAGGGCAGGAGGAGAGCACTTTAAGGTACTTTGTAACTGCTTCTTGAAGTCCCTGGTCTTGGGGCTTGTTGCCAGGATGGAGTCTTGAAGTAAAAGAAGAAAGCAAAGGGAGAAGCCTTAGGGGCAGAGGGCAGAGTAGCCATGGGGCCCGGGGCCTGCCAGGCCAGGGTGCAAGGCTGCATGGCTGCCCAGAGAGCGGGGCCCCTTCAGGCTGAAGGAAGGTCGTTGCGCTGGTGCCAGGGGCGCAGCTCCTGCGTGGAGGTCTGTCTCCACTTGGTGGGCAGCCTTCAGTACTGCAGCTGCCCGCCTGCTGGCTTCCTGGCTACAGCCTCACAGGTCTCTCCAAAAAACATTCTGTAAGTGAAGGCCCTTGAAAGGACTTTGGGCTGTGGGAGGGCTCCCTACTCCTGGAATGTGCAAGCCCCTTTTCTTTGTGGCACCACCATGGTCCATCTGTGGCAGCTGAACAGCAGGAGAGCAGCTCTAAGCTGGATCTGACCAACAGAGTCTATGCAAAGTCCTCTTGTGGCTGTACGGGGCCACCTCCCTTAAAACGTTCCCTCCGCATTCTAGATCATCATGGACGGGAGGAGCTGCTGTGCAGGCTGTGGGCAAGGTTCTGAAATCTTTGACCTGGGGGATCTGGTCTCAAAGACAGCCCTTGTGAAGACTCTGGGAGTGAGACAAGGGGTGGGACAAAGCAGCGTGACGTGTTTGGGAAGAGCTCTCCGGATGGCATAGCGGGTCCTCACCTGACTCTGCAGTCACGCTGCTGCCTGCATGAAACAGTTATTGGAAGCCTGCTCCTGCTAGAGATGAGTCTGAACAAAACAGACCAAAATCTCTGCTATGGCATGCACCTTACACTGTGCCTGCCAGGTAGACACTCACCAAAGTCCACATGTAGGATACAGAATCAGTTTAATCATGATCAAAATAAGGAGAAAAATCAAAGAAGGAAGGGGAGAGACTAGTCAGCTTCAGGGTGGGTGCACTGCAGAAATAGCACCAGTCCCTGTGTCAGGCCCCTGACATACCTGGGGGCCTTACAGTGGTGGTACAGGGTGGAGGGTACTGGGCAAATGCCTCATTCTGCTGCTTAAAAAGCCACATTAAAGCTAGTCCTGAGCAGATGGGTAGTTCACTTCCGCATGGAGCCCTGGCTATGCAGTGTTTGGGGGCATAGAGCACAGCACAACCCTGGAAACTGACCTCTAAACTGGGAACCAAGTTGCCCACCCCATTAGCAAGGTTAAAGGGGCAGTTGCCAGTGGCCTGTGGAGCAAAGGGTGCTATTGAAGCCCTGGGGAGAGTGCTTGCCGTCAGCCAGACTTGTTTCCACTGTGGATCTGTCCAGGGCACAGTCCACATCTAGAGGTGCACAGTGCATGGCACCTACTGAATACAGGGGTATTTGTGCACTATTTCTCTCATGTAGAGATGGTGTTAGAGATCAAGTACTTCTTATCCACAATGCCTGTGACCAGAAAAGTTTGGGAATTCAGAATTCATTATTTTTCAGATTTTGGAATATACATAATGAGATATCTTGAAGATGGGATTCAAGTCTAAACACAAGATTTTGTTTCATACAGGCTTTGTACACCTAGCCTGAAGGTACTTTACACAGTATTTTTTAATAATTTTCCACATGAAACATTTCATGGTATAAAATTTTCTATCTTTGGCACCATGTCAGTGCTTAGAAAGTTTCAAATTTCTGGATTGGGAATGTCCAAACTGTGTTTCTTTTCCTCAAGAAATGGGTCTAGGTAACTCCCAGATTCCCGTGTGATTGACAGACCTTGTGTCTGCGGTCTCCCCAACTCTTGGGCCCATCTCGGCATGGACAGGCTACTTCATGTGGGTTCAGAGGGTGGGATGTGAAGGATCATGGGGTTAAAGCTCGGCCATTCTCTGGGTCTGTAAGGCCAGTGCATAGAGCCACACGCATCGCTGCCTCCTGCCTGTTGTACTGAGGATGGTTTTTGCTGGCAGTGCCCTCCTCTCCCCTCCACCCTTCCCCTTCTATCCAAGGGGCATCTTTCTCTGCCTCCCTGTAATGCTGAAACTCAGGGACTGAATCCCACAGTCTGGAATATCAACTTCCTTCCTTCCTTCCTTCCTTCCTTCCTTCCTTCCTTCCTTCCTTCCTGATAGAAACCGAGACCCCACACAGAACCAGACCAGACCTTCTGACACGAGAGAAGTCTTTATTGGGGGAAGGACAGAGTAGCAGGCTACCTAGTGGACCAAGGTAGCCCCGAGCTGAGGAAAGCGTGGGCCTTTAAGCTCTTTTTTCTGGCGGGGTGGGGTGGGGTAAGGAAATGTCCCTGGGCCAGAACAGGCCGAGCCCTGCGCGACTGGGAGGGCATCCAGGCCAGAAGCCTGAACGGCAGGAGTTGCCCATGTCAGAATGACCCGAGCAGGTGAACTGCCAGAGCGAATGAGGGCGGGGATAGCTTTTGTGGCCAAGGGGAACTGAAGTGGAACAGGTAAGGGAGTGAGAGAAATATTGAGAGTTAAAGTTTTCCCACGAGGGGGGTGAGGCTGGCTGCCTTGTGACTTACCACTTCCTTCTTTTTTCCCTCCTCCCTCCCTCCTTTCTTCCCTTCCTTCTATGCTTTCTTCCTTCCTTCACCTTCCTCTTACTATATCCTATCTCCCCAGCTTCAGGTATGTGCTGGACAGAAAAGGCCATTTTCACTGAGCATGAGAACCAGTGTGCAAAACATCTTGATTCCTCAGTGACACAGAAAGGGCTGCCACTTCAGGACCATGGTGACAGCAGCATCCTGTCCCCTACACTGCCTGCCAAGGAGGGGATGGACCATAGCCAGCCTGCATGAGAAAGTGGGTAGGATCTGTGGCTTTCCCCATATCACCTGCTAATGGCTGCTCCCTTTGGCAAGGAAAATCATCCCACGATAAGATCACCAACCGGGCTTTAAGCCACAGCTACTCCCCAAACAGTGGGAATATTCTTTGAACACTTAAAACAATGGACTACCAGTGCTGAGAGAAGCCTTTAAAAACACCTCAGTGCAGCCTCATACTTTTCTTTTTATAGACAAGTTTGCCAAAGTCCAGCAAGAGTGCAGAACTGGACCGAGGTGCCTTGCTAGCTCCAAGAATCATATTTAAGGTGCCTGGCTTGGGTCTTGTGTGTCTCCATTATATGGAACGGAATCCACTCCCAGCTCTGAGTACCATGTGCAGCCACAACCATGTCACTGTGAGTCCCCACGCACATCATGAGCATACCCACAGCTTCATTCATCTATTAAAGAACATCACCAACACACGCTCTGCTGTCGCCCACAGCCTTGTAAAGTTACACTGAGCTAATTACCTGAAGAACTTTTCTACTATGCAAATAAAGTAGGAAAATTAGTCTCAAGCTATGACATTTGATTTTAGGGTGTCACCTCCTTCTTACTCTTTCTTTGCAGCTCACTTATGGTATAATGTGCTTTATAAATTAGAAAACACTACCATACACAGTAACATATTCTCACATCAGTGTCTGAAAGATGTGTTACTAGTGTCTTTAGAAAGTAAAGGCTCAAAAGGTTACAACATTGCCATTTGCTCTGAGATCTGCAGCCAGTAAAAGGCATATGCTGGACTGAGTAGGGTCCACTGAGTCCCAACTCCAGGCTCTGCTACTGCAAATCCTTCTTCAGGGTTAGGGTCACCACTAGCCCCGCCGTGTCTGAGAGGTTCTGTGGATACTGGAATGAGGAATGCCTGAGGTGGGAGCACTCCTATTCCATGCGGGCCGAACTCTTGAGAGGATGAACAGAAAACCAATAGTCCTATGTCACAACTTTTCAGACCTTTTGGTGGTGGCAAAGTTGATCTGGCAAGGCTGGCTTAGCAAGAGCTGCCTCTGCAGTCCCTAGCAGTAGTGGTCCTGCTGACTGATTCCAATCTGGATGTAGGTGGAGCTTGGTAGACCCAGCATCTCTGCCAGCAGCCACTCACCCAGTCACCATGCATGTAGCAATGGACCACTGTGTGCAGATGAAGGGAAAGCTGAGACACACTAGTCCAGTGTTGGGAGACCTATGGCCTATATGTTATTTCATTTTTTGTTTAAGACAAAAGATGTGTATGTATGAGTTGTTTCTTCTAAACTCAAACATTAGTGTTCAGGTTCAATTGCAGTATTAATACTTCGTGATAAATAAGTAGGCTTGGTGTTGCAGTTTGGCACATGGTATGTAAAAGGTTTGCCATCACTATGTGTGGCTTTATAGCTTTACCAGGGAGCTCACTGAATTCCAAGGAGACAAGAAAGTAGACAAGAAGATTTGCACCAGTTGTGTGAATCACTTTCCTGTGACCAAAGTTTGCCTTGGCAGGGTGGCCAGATACATGAAGCTGTCCTGCAGCTTTCACTGCTTGCCCACTGCCCCATCCTGCTGTCACATAATCTGTCTCCCAGACACCAGCGAGGTCACCTCCAGCCCTAGTGGGGCTCAGCCCCAGGTCTACTATATCTCACAGTGAAATGTCATCCTCCCTTGAAAGATGGGCTTTCCCTGGGAAAAGGCTCACATATGTGCAAAATTTCATCGTTTCTGCCCTATGGTATACAGAGACATCTGCAGAATGGTTAGCTTTAAAGGCATAATATAGGTGACTGCTGTTTTCTTCCCTATATTCTTTTCTATATTTTATGTCTTCATAATGAAAATACATTTCTATTCTAAACATAAAATAATATGCTTCTTGTTAAACCTTTTCTCAGCACACTGTCACAACCAAAATTGATCTGGCAAACATAGTAATATATCAAAGACTGGTATCAACAAACCATGCTTTAACTTCATTTTTTAAAGTTTTTTAGTTCATATTGATTACATTCATGGTAAGGAGTTGGATATTGCACATCTTAATATTTTTTAAAAAATTTACTCCCTCTTGCCCTGTATCTCCCCGCTCCTTCCATCTCTAGCTCCCTTTCCCTTTGCAGAGGATCTACCCCCCTGTTTATACTGCCTGTCCCTTATTTTGATCTTCAAATTATTTATACTTTGGACTTCTCATGTAAGAGAAACTGCAACATTCATGCTCATGTGTCTGATTTATTTCACTTAACATGGTCTATGTTCTCATTTCAGATTCAGCATTATAACTTAGTTTTGGCAGCTGAAGTTCTGAACTTTTGAAGATGATGCCTAGAGATCAGAATTTACTGGGAAAGCAGTGTAACCCTTGGGCCAGGGTGGCCATGTCTGTGGGAAGATAAATACATTGTTAAACACTGCCAGTGAAGTTTGTCCCTAGATTGTCACAAAATTATTTTTTTCCTCATAATCATCCTGCGAAAATTCTGTCAGGCAGACTTTCCTTTACATACAGGAAATCTATACTAACAGCTCACACTATTGCTTTGTGTAAACCAGGAAGGATGAGAGCCAACTCTCAGCCTGTCTTCTGATCAGGGGCTGTGCTGCAACTTTTCCCAGTGTATCCTTTCATCAAAATTCACGCACTGTGCTCTCTTAGTGGCCTCCTATTTAGGTCCTGATATCTGATAAATGCATACCAGTCAATTACCTGACACAAACAGTTGATACACTGCCCCATGTAATGTGAATTTGTATGTTCACAGAAGGACCTGTCAAGACAGCTTGATTCAAAGAAGCTGTACTAACAAGAAAAGATCTAGGTAGTTGACACATGAACGCTAGAGATACTTTTCAGCAGATGGACACTTTGGCATTCCCTGAATATATGTATAGATGGACTAGCACATCTGGTTGATACCTCATTGTGCTGGGTTTTCTCCTATTCTTTATAGAGTCATTTTTCCATGCTGGTGCAAGACAAACAAGAGAATGGGCCAAGGTGCCCCTGAAGAGACCTACACAGACCTAAAGAGGTGGAAAGCACGAACCAGGCTGCTAAGTAACTAATTTAAGCTTAGTTTATAATGAAAGCAGGAAACAAACAGAACCAGGCGATAGTTGCTTACATGATCACAAAATAACATCATTGGCAGCTTGGAGGATCAAAGAACTTCTGAGATTATCAACGCCAACACCTTAGGTGATAGAAAAACAAAATCTAAAATCACTGTGGTATTTGCTAGGACACAATGGTGTGGTAAATATATGCCCAAGGTGTGACCAAGGCTGACCTGTACCACCTGATGAGGAACTGTCTTGGGCCATGAATAATAGAGTATAGCAAACACATATGAGTAGTAAAATTTCCTTTATCTCTTAACATTTTTTATTATAACACAGGTGTGTCTAACCTGGGGCTGTAGGATCATCATGTCAGGTATTGAAAAGAACATGAGATTGGGAATTGTCCCTACCATGCATTGGAAGTTTGGATAAATTATTTGAACCTACAAAGTTTCAACTTTCCCATCTCTAAAATGGGAGTAATAATACTTAAAGCAAAAGTTATGTATAAGAAAAAATGAAGCCATACAAGTAAAATGTTGAGCAGTAACATCTGAGAGAATGGATACTTTGTTAACAAGGGGCGGAACTGGAACCAGAAACAAGACTGAGCGTGGCTTAGTGCTGTTTCTCTCTTCCTGTGGTAAAGGGTCCAGGTCAGGATTCCCTGAAGGAAATTCTCCAAGCATTTGTGTCATCTTTTCCTATTAGTAAAGGAGTTGGAATCACATGCACAGAACTTAGCTGGGGTGTGGGAAGGAGCAGTAGTGCGTGGGTTTAAACCTGTGGACAGTCATCAAGAGAGGACGTGACCAGGACATGCGGCTCACACCTGTACTATCAGCTCTCAGGAGGCAGAGGTTGGAGGATCACAAGGTGGAGCTTAGCTTGGGCTACATAGTGAGTTCAAGACCCACCTAACTATGTAGCAACATCCTATCTAAGAAGAGAAGTTGCATCTAAGACCAACAGCGATGAGTGTGTGTAAACAGGAGGAAGGGGGCGTGGAGCTGTGGAAGCCATACTATATATGTGAGAGAGTGTGCATGTGTGTGTGTGTGTGTGTGTGTGCTTGTATGTGAGTGTGTGTGTGTGTGTGTGTGTGTGTGTGTGTGTGTGTGTACTTCCAGCGCATACAAACTTTACTGCCCCACAGCTGCTCCCATGTCATGGGCAGGAACCAGTTTCTGCAAGGTTGAGTGATATCACAAAGGTAGAGTGATGAAGACCCTCTTCTTAGGAAGTGTCCATGCAGTGTCAGGACAGAGCTGCTCTTTTGGGGCAGGTCTTGCTTTGGTATCAAGCTCAGGGCAGGGGGAGGCATATGGGTCACTCTGGCACCATCCACACTAACACAACAGTTCTGGTGGGGAGAAGAAAACTCTGCCCTGTCTCCTGATGAACAAAGGCCACTCTGAAGCACCTGTGAAACTCCTCTTCTAACAAGTGGTAGGGGCTGTTTAGTTGGTGTCCTTAGTACATATTAACAATAAATAAAGCTTCAATAGAAATGCAAAGCAAAAACTAATTTAAATTGACATTTGTGCCGGGTGGGGTGATAGTGAGTCGTTATGCCATAAAGTGATTTAGGATATATTACCTCGGGCATCTGCATTACAAATTTACCTCTCATTACAGCTATGTTAACGGGAAAAGGCAGCTTCTCAACAACGTTCAAGGCAGAGTTCATTAGCATAAATTTGCATAATAATTAGCTCTGCAGCAAGCAAAGGCTGTCGTGTCTTTCAAACAGGCAACTTCCAATGTCAATTTTCTTTGCTTCACTGCTTGTCCCTGTTCTGTCAGGCACTCCTGAAGCCTGTGGCCTGCCTCTGCTACATGCTGAATTCTCTCCTGCTGGTCTGTTCAGGCTGGGGACTTCACAAACTTCACTTGGGAGGAAATAGGTGTGAGGCTCCACTTGGGAATGTGGGTAAGCAGAGCCCAGCTGGCCACTCTCCCCATTGTGAGCTAAGGCCCATGGACTCACACACTCACTTCCACTCTCAGATATTAAACCACCATGGGGTTACTTCCTAAAGAGTGTGCAGCCCTACGTAATACAGATTTGAGTTTTGGAAAGCATAAACCCATGTCGCTTAGCAGCAGCTTCCTTTATAATTATGTTGTGTCTAAGCTAATACTGTAATTACTTCTCATTGCCTGGACCCATGCTGGCTGAGTGGTCAGGGAAAGCAACCGAAATGTGGGACTGAACTGCTCTGGAGGTAATGCCAAGGCCAAGGCTCAACTGGTGCCTGCCTCCATCTGGACTGCAGGTGAGCAGAGGTCATCCCACGAGATTAGGGATGTTTCTGCACACCTGATGACAGCCACCAACCTCTGAGACACAGAATCAACCTGAGACCCAGCGACTAGCTGTCCTTCCCCCATCAAGGTGAATATAGAGCATCACCTACAACAAGGCTGAGTGAGAGTATGCTCTCCCCTAGCACCCATTCTCAAAGAGCCCAGGAAAGAGGGTATTGAAGAATATAACTGTGTGTGCCTCATCTGTAAAATTAAAATATTCCAAATTTGTGTGTGCCAGGTGCTGCCAACTCACCAAATATGGTGGCTTTGTTCTTCCTGGCACAGTAAGGTGGATCAGTGAACCAAAGTTCACCGCACATCAGGGAAACCAAAGCAAGACTCAGACATCCAAATAGTCATATATATGAGGGAAACACTATCCAAATATATATGGATATGTACACTAATACATAAGTATATATGTATGCATACATGTACTAGTGTATACATGTATGATTGTGTAATGCGCACAAGCATGTATACACACAGACACACATATGTACATGTACATGTACATACATGGTTCCCACTGGCGCAGGAGAATGTTTTGGACTATGCATATGTGAAGGGGGAATGGTTATGTAACACACATGGACAAGATTCATTGTTATAAGTGAAATGATGAAAAAGTATCAGTAATTGAGTGTTTAACAGGTCTGAGATTCGTTTTTAAAGTTCTCGTGTTGTCCTTAAAAGTCTTATTAGTTGCATTTAGACATAGGAAATGAGACATGAAAATGGTCAGACTCCAAAGCACAGGTTCTGTGAGGGAAGTGACAGGCCTTGGAGAGGAACCAGTGAGCAGGAGTCAGATGCATCCTGGTGTCAACCCTTCCTGCCATGTGGTATGGCCCAGTGAGGCCCAGGAACTGAAGTTTCTCAAATGAGAAATATAGATAACAATGAGATGTTGGAGAGGGAGTGGGTACTTTATTGTTTAGTCCATTATGGGTTCATTTTTCAAGTGATGAATATTAGATTCTTTCATAGTTTTGCTAAATATTCAGACATATCAGAAAATCATGCAGCAACAATATTCATTAAGAATTTTGAGGACTAAGCACTCACAGGCTTCTGATGCACCTCTAAAGTCCTGCAAATGTGAGAGGAAATCCTCCTGATCGAATCTGAGGCTCTCATGTGATAAATGTGAGAGGGGCTCTGAAAACACAGCATGCACACCCAGTCACACGACAGGTAAGTAAAATCAAGACTTCCTGCCCAGAGCAGCCCCAGACCCCCAGCCACTGTGTGCTCACAGTGCTCAGGTGGAATGGGTCAAGCATAGTTATGTAATGTAAATTACCTGTGTGTGGAGGGGTGCCTGGTGCTGCATACCTGTCATCTTAGCACTTTGGAAGGCTGAGGCAGAAAGAGGGTGAATTTGAGCCCAGCCTGGGCAACTTGTGGCTTAGTGAGATCCTGCTTTGAGATAAAAAATAAAAATAAAAAAGGGTTGGAGTTGTAGCTCAGTGCAAAGGCTCTGAGTTTAATCACTTGTACCATACACACACACACACACACACACACACACACACACACACACACCCCTATGGGGTAGCAGGGTAGGGAGTGACAGCTAATGGTTACTGGGTTTTCTTTGCACGATGAACCCCTCCATGTTTTGAAATTACACAACCATATGAATGTATTAACAGCCAATGAGTTGTAGACTTCAAAATGGTGAATTTTATGGTACATGAATTATATCTCAATTTAGGAAAACCTACTGTGACAATCACTCAAAATGCTACTAAAGAGCTTTGTATTTAAGGAAATAAATGAGAAGCTAAACATTTAAAATAATTCAAAGGCAATGATGATGTAACTCTCCCAAGTTTCCAGGAGGACCCAAGGCAGTTAGGAAGAGGAAGCAGAGAAAGCAGCTACGGCTAACAGCAGCAGCAGGATCACTGGCTGCTGGGCACCGCTTGCAGATCACCCAGCAGAAAAACCCTTCTCACCCGCAGCTTGCTAACCCGTGAGGACTAGCATGGCGGTCACATGTGAAGTGAGTCTCTAATGGATAAAATGTGGTTGGGAACTCCTTATTTAGCAGTTAGTGAGGTAGAAATCCCGTCCCTTCCAGAAAAGCAGTGCTTCTGGGGCTGAACAGGCGCTCACCATGACATACATCTGGAGAAATGATGGTAGTGTGCACCGCAGTGCCTGGGGATGAGTCTGTCAGGTAGATTGGGACATTGTGCATCACCAGATCATGATGTTCTCTCAAACAGTGGGGCTCTGAGTACCAAAGAGTGACTTAAAGATTTTGGAGAGGTTTGATTTCATACACCAAGGCATCTGCATGTGAAAGGGAGGGAGAAGAACGCACCTCACCTCCTCTTCCCCCAGGCCAGGGCTTGTTAATCAGGCACCCAGGCAAACCCTCAGGCAGAAAACCAAGGTGCAGGCCAGGTGAGGGGCTCTCAGCAGCACTGCTGGGAGATGTGGCGGAGACAACAGGCGGGACAGAGGTCTGGGTGCTGGGGATGCATTTCTGGAAAACCAGGAAGAGCACACCTGAGTGGCTTTGACAGCAAGAGCACGGGGGCAGTGGGAAACGAGGGATATTCTCAACACCATTCTGGTTGCTTCCCTTGGAACTAAAGCCGGGACTTGTCCTGCCTCTTGAGGCGGCCCCCGCAGAGCGAGGCTGCGGACTCCTTGAGCTGGGGGCTCCGTCAGAGCCGTTCGCTTCTGTGTCCTTAGCAGGCAGGTCTGAGCCTGCGCAGAACGGCTCCTGCGCAGAACAATTTACCATGAACAACTGGGGAATGTGGGGTTACCACGCCGCAGTGGATATGAAATACTTACTGATCTTGACACCCTAATCCTCAAAGGTGCTTCTGATAGGCAATTATAAGAATAGAAGTGGCAAGTTACAATTTACAGACACACTGCCCTGTGCTTTATATACGTTATCTAATAAAAACTGACCAACCCCCTTGACAAAAGGAAAATGAATTATGATCCTGTTTTGTGAATAAGGAAACAGGCTTAGGATATTGGCCCAAGGTCACAGAAGTGGTAAACTGTACAGGCAGGGTTGAAATTTAGTTTGCCTTGTTCCTAAATGTATATTCTTAAACATTAATCCATCCTCCATCCCATGCCATCTATTCTCTACATGAATGACTCCAGTAATAGGAATCTCATTCATATTTGGCTGAGAGGGTTTGTTTAATCCTAGAGAGTCCTTGGGGCCATCCAGAATAAGTCAGTCCCGCATTTCTTTCCTTCGATATGCAAATCTACTTAAAACATATCCCTTTCTAGAACTCATTTCAAATAATAATCTTTCGTTTTTTTCCTAGACCACCAAGTAAAAGAGCTATTTTACTTCTCTGCCATCTATCCGCAGATGTTATGTCTGGAATTTGTGCATCTTGTACTTTCTCTAACTCAGACACCTAATTATTCTGATTCTAGTACAGTGGTGGTTCATATCTTTACTTTGGATGCTAGGAGACTCGGTTTTGGTAACTCTATTTAAGTGTATTTCTGGAGTTAGTATATTGCAGCATCTTGCTGTTAGAGGCCCTTGACCAAGTGGAGACATACTCAGAGCTCCAAGGCCAGACAGAAGTGATCCTTTAGCTCCCAGGAGAAAGAAGCTGTGGCCTGGGGAGAAGAAGGAAATATTCAGCAGCCTGTCAGGATTCCTGACCCCAAGATCCCTCATGAAGGTTTGATCCACAGACTGTAAGCAGTATGACATTCTTGTTATTATTCCTCTAACTTGTTTATTTACTCAGGCAAAAATGCTGCACACAGATAAGTCTCTCCTTCACGATAATGCAGCATCAGCGTATCCCTTCTTAAAATGAGCTTCTGAGCTTCTAAATGCTGCTAGTAATGAAATACCACCATCAAAAACCACATCTTTCAGCCCCCTTTTCAAAAACTGTCATCAGCAAGGCTCAGGGGTGAACAACCATGCAGGGAATCTTGCCCATCCTTACGTTCCCACCATCCAGCCTTTTCGCGGGCATCCTCGGTTCACACAGAAGAAGCACCTACCTCAAATGTCGCAGGTCAGCAGTGGAGAGGAAGAAAGCACGAGTGGATTAGATGGCCCCACCTTTGCCTGGCAGTGTTCTGCCACTAATTAAATAGTGGACAGTACACTCCCTATCTCTCCGCCCTCTTCCTCCTTCTCTTTTCCTAACATAGGGGCAGTGGTGCGCAATATTGACACTGACAGATATCAGAGGTGACTGTAGGATCAATATTTCAATGACAGTGTCAGGATTGGTTTGGCAATCTGCTATGTGCTCACAGCCTTTCATTTCTGGGTCACACAGAGCCACATTTCTTCAAAGAGAACTGAAATGATGTTCATGATCTCAGCACCTTCTCTTCAAATGCAGCCTTTCACATGGGCAAAATTGTGGAGCAGGTGAATTCTTTTATTTCTTCTACATCTCTCTAAGCAAAGGATGCCATTTCTAGAAGGCACTGAAGAAGTTAAGCATGGCTCGGGGTGCCGCTGCTCTGTGTGCTGGGGGTTCAGACATTGCCTTGAAGGCTCTGAGGCCAGACATGCCTACAGGCACATTTATTGGAAGTGAGGTGCCTCACATCCGAAGCCCACAAAAATCTCTCAGCTAAGAAAGGTCATGATGCATTTGCTCCAGTGATTCTGACCACTTACTCAGAGAAGGAACTACTTATTAACAATCATAGGACACCTGGATAGTCCATTTCTCACATCTTTCAGGCACTGTTACCTTGAGTTGTAGTGGATAGACAGCAGGTGAAAGCTTGGTTTGTTCAAAGCCTGTGTACATGGCAATTGCTAAGTCTGTGTGGAGACCAGAAAGAAACTCCATGAACTGAACTGGTCACTAAAATCCCAACCAGATGGTAGCTTCTTTTTCTTCCATTATTTGAAATACAAGCCTAATATATGGTCCACGAAGAAACTTGAATATGAAACATGGTCTATCAACTCCATAGCCTCTGCCTCTCCCAAGGCTCTGCCCTTATATTTGGGATTTTAGAAATAAACTCTTATAATTTATCATTTGCTTGTATAAATATATATAAAATATATGTACAGTTCTTGGGTTTTGTTTTACTCATATATTATTTTATACTTTACTTAATATTTTATAGATGTCCTTTCAAGTTAATGCGTACATATTTATGATAAATTGGCTATTTCTATGTGTACTTATTTTTCCAAGTAATTTGCCACTCTCCTATTCGTAAGGTGTTTTTATCTGAAATCCTCACATTTTGGGGGAGCAGGAAAAGTCTGGGATAAACAGCTGTCATTTCTCTGCTTTCTGTGCTGTGACCTCCATTCTGCTCTGCTTTGCCAGTGCTATGACACATGTCTATGTGGAAAGGAGACTGTCCCTGCCCTTCAGCCTCCCTCTACAGTGCTGAAAATGAAGGCCTCCAGGAGAGGTCATACAACTGCAGAAACAGCTTTCAGTGGCTTTGTAAATACGAGCAGCCGTCCTACCTTGATCTGCCCACTGGCTGGCTTTTTCATTCACAGCACAGGAAGACTCCTTCCTGCACTGCAACAAGGCTCAAATGAGGGAGTTCATCCTAGAATCCTGAGTGAACACCATCATCGCCACCATGGCACCATCACAGTCAGGCACCATCATCAGGAAGAGACGGGGCTCACAGCAGTGGTGTGGCTCTCCAAGCTGGCCAGAGGGTTGGTGACAGAGCTGGGGTGAAACATCTGCCAATCCGCTGGTCATCTCCTACATTCCAACACTCTTCGTCCAGTTCTCTTCAGTCAAGTAGATAAAGACTCCAAATAAACATTTTAATTCTTCAGTAGTTCCAATGGATTATAGTGGCATAATATTTAAACACTAGAGTAGGAAGACACTTGTGCAAGGAGGTAGTGATGGTATGTGGGGTAGGAGGTGGCACATGTGACTTATTTTGATCCCCCCTGTCCAATCGACCTACAACAAGTGGCTCATGCCTTGTATTTCAGGAAATCCTGGAACCGCTGAAATTGTTGTTTTCTGTACACCCACAGCCAGGCCAGCCCCAAGTCGTTCTGAGCAGAACACTAAGAAAATCAAGCAAGGGCAACTTCTAAGCTTCACACACAGCCCTGTGAGGTGACCCGAACCTTCAGCCAGCCTGGAAATCAAGAGGGCTGCGAATACCCAGGGTATCTGCATGACGGCGACACACAGCCTGTCCACTGAGGCAAAGGTGCTGCGTCTCCACAGCTGAGCCCACAGAATCAGATTCAGATAGGACAGATCTACCTTCACGTTCCCTGCAGGCTCAGGATGATGCCCTGTCTAAGTGAGAAGAAAGAAACAATCTGAAATCAAGGTGAAATAAAGCAAGGGTTTGGCCTAATGTCATCTGCAAAGCTGGATTCTCTATGATTTACAGATTGAAATGTGCAAAGTAAAACTATAAAATCAATAGATGGAGGCATTCGAGCAGATCTTTGTGAGCTAAGTGTGAGGAATAATTTTTTGACTTTCTATAAATAACTTCAAAAGCAAAAAGGTACAAGGAGAAATCACGACATGACAGGATTAAGAATTTCTGTTCAACGAAGAAAACGTAAGAAATGTATTAGTGTTCAACCTCGTGGTAGAAGATATTTGCAATACATAAAAATACCAGGGAATTAATACTTTGTTTCTAAAGAGATCTTCAAATCAATAGGAAAAAGGAAAGATTCACAATGCAATATAGGCAAAAGATATGAACCAGAGATTTTAAAATGATACTCAGATGCCTATAGGCCACTGGAAAGGATCTTCAGTTCATAAGCGATCATAAATACGGACTAAAATAATGAGATTGTGAAATAAAAACCACTTTACACATAATTGACTGGCAGAAATTGGAAAGCTTGGTAGCGTCAAGTGGTGGTGGGGACCGGGGAAACAGCTATAATGGAAGAGGTGTAATAACACTTAGACTGAGTGATTGAGTAACTTGTATTTCTCTGCCCTAACAATTTCACCTCTGGGCATAGCTCAGCCCCTGTTATCCTAAGTGTCCCGAGGGCATCTTGAGGGATGCTGTAGGAGGGAACTGGAGGCATCGGACATGCGCGCAGGATGCGCTCTGCTGGAAGCAGACGTGGGTACAGAGTACAACACAGCCGCAGGAAGCTAGGTGGACACGGCAACAGGGAGGGATGATCTTGCGCACAGGGCCTGAGCGGGACAGGGCACCGTGGAATCCACCACCGCGTCGCGTGTCTGCGTTATGACGGGTGCACACGCTCGTGTCCTTAGCAGACTCAGCACGGGAGTGCAGCGCGTACGTCGCTTGCACGGGCACCCCACGGGAGAGTAACGGCACAGCCAGGCACAGCCAAGCGGAAGCGGAGGGAGCAGTGAAGGAGCCAGAAGGCCCTCTCCTGTCAGCCGCCGAGGAGCAGAGAAGCATTCGCCTGAGTCCGAGTGAAATAAAAGATAGTAAAACACAGGCAGCGTGACTGAGAGCGTGCAGCCTTGGGCTCCGCCTTGCACCCTCGCCCCTCCTGTCCAGCTGCTTGCTCCTTACTCCACAGGGAAGAGGGAGCAGCAGTCCGCGAAATCCCTGCACGCGGCTGAGGAGCTCAGGCCGCTTACAGAGCTGCTCTGGCAGCAATGTGACACCAGAGGGCGCTCCCTGCCCGTGGATTGAACAGTCTTAGGGCTGGTTCCTAATTCAAACCACAGAACCAGAACACTGCAGGAGGGCGAACCGCCGTCACCACACTCTCTTTAGTCTGTTATTCTTCCTCTCCTTAAGAAACTGCGCGCACCTATTAGTTGTAAGCGACATCTCTGAGAGGGTCCCGGGCTTCTGAGCCCCTCTCCCAGAGCACCCTCCCTCCCCGCCCCTCCTGTCTACCTCCCTCCACAGCCGCTGCCCTGCTTCTCGCACACCTTCCCACGCCCACCTCCGTCAAAGTGTGCTCTTGGCCCCCGGCTTCCCAGAGAAGAGAGATGTAGGATCTGTAGTTGCACACACCTGGGATGTAGTCTACAGGGGCCATACTTCAGTGCAGGGAAAAAACGATCCATTGAACAGTGCATCCAAGTTCAGGGCAGGACTGTGTCACCTGGGAATGATTCCCGTTCCTAGAAGTGTTCCTTGGAGGCCAGACAGCCACAGTGCAGGGTGTCCCAAGGAGGGCCCACCATGGTGGGAGACAGGAGACACACTGAGGCTGTAGCAATAATTCGTTTTTCTCTTATGTCTATCCAACTTGTGATCAGCAACCTGACTTCCTATCAGACAAATTAAAATTCCCTTAAAGGAAATAGAGGGGAAAGAATGGGCCTAATTTTGTGGACTCGTTCTGGATGCCGGAGAAATGACCGAGCAGTCCTGCAGGTCACCGCGGTACCACGTGTGGTGCGAATCTCTGGAGGTCACACACTCACAGTGCACCCATTTGTGTGTGTGGTGCAGTACCTCATGCCTACCCAAGCCTGCTGTCAACCAAGCAGGATCCCCGGGTCCTGTTCGCCTCCACATCCGGATCTCCCTAGCCTGCCTTACGCTGGGGTGAGCCCGAGACAACTGGGACGCCTGCGCAGTAGGACAGGGGTTGGTCTCGCTCGTGCTTGGTCACTTCCCTCGCCGCCAGGAAGAGACACCTGACACCTGCAGCGCGAAGAGGTGTATTTTGGCTCACAGTTCAGGAGTTTCAGTCCACATGGTTCGTCCGGCTTAGACACAGAAATAACAGGAAAGAAGGACCTGGCGGAGCAGAACTGCTCGCATTGTGGTGACGCGGAGCAGGGAGTGAAGGGAGCCACCCCTTCCAGCCCACGCCTTCAGGGTCTTGCCTCCCTGACCAGGCCCCGCCTCCACCGGCAGCAAGCCGGCCAATCACCTTCCTCGAGCCCCTCCCACGGGCACGGACTATAGGGGGCAAGTGGATATAAACCACAGCAAAGCCTATCCACTGTCAGCAGTCAGAGTGCCTCACCGCCATGCGGGGTCCACACAGTGCCACCCATCCACACGAGAGCCAGAGCCACTGGGTGCTACATCCTGGCTGGACATACTGGGCGTTTGGTATGTACACATACCATACACGGCGTGTACCGCATGCATGCACGCACACATCATATACAAACCATACACACACAACACACCGTATCTACTACACACCATGTATACCACACACCATATAGATGTCCAGTGGTGTAGACCCCTTTAATGTTCTGGTAGAGGGGTCTTGCACCGGGACAGTAATATAATCAGAGACCTCAACAGGGACAAAGCACGAACCCCTGGGCCCTTAACCCATCACTCGTTAAAAGTGCAATTTGTGCTTTCTTAGGCAGTCAGGGACTTAAAAGCAGTTTTTGCTAAAAACTGTGACTCTTCTCTTGAGCCTAAAACGCCCAGTAGGTAAAGAAAAGCAGGACATAGCTTGATCCTATTCTCCACTTTGTACCCTTTATTGCTCTCAAACCTTGGGTGTGGGTGTGTTGTGCATTGGGAAACGTCTGCAGAACGAAGTTTATCCACCCTAACCGTACCCAGCCTATCTGACCCCCCAAGACACAGGACTCCAGGGTAAGGTAACTAAAGTAATTTGCAGGCTTCAGAGCGACATCCAATTACCAGTTTTTAAAACGTCTGATTCCAGGCCCTTCCTCTAAATCTCCAGCCTGGTGTCCTAGGCGTCAAGAAAAACGGCCTCCCGGGACGGAAGCCGCCACACACACAGCGTCATTTTCCCGGAGCAAAATCACACCCAGCCCTAAGGAGTGGGGCCGCTCCTGCGCCACAGCCCCGGGCTTGCGGGCAGAGCTTGCGGGCAGGGCTGACGGATCTCAGCTCCGCATGCCCCGCAGAGCTGGTCTCTGGGAGGGCCCCGCTTTAGCCAGGGAAATATTGCGGCGGCTTTCAGTGGTTTTATTCACCAAGTGAAGCTTGCTCTTAGGAGCGCTCGAGACCAAAGCACGCACGGGGTCCCTCGTGCTGGATCCTGCACGCAGCCTGCAACCCCCTGGGCCTTCTCTCCCCCAGGGCCAGAGCGGTCGCAGGCCCGCAGAGCGCATGCAGCCTGGGTGCCCCTGCCAGTCGTGTCCCCGGGGGAGCACTTGCCTCGGCTTGGGGAGCCAGTGCCCGCTGGAGCCGGCAGGGGGCGTCCATCCAGCTCCACGTCCAGATCCAACGAGCCACTTCCCATGCCCAGACCGAGAAGGGCTCTGCCAGCCCGGCCTGCCCAGAGCTCTGGGTCCCCGGGTCCGAGGTCTCAAGAGGCTCCCGCGTGGATGCGAGGACGGGGATGGAGCACAGTTGTGGGCGGTGCCTACACCGCACATGGGGCCACAGGGGCAGGGTCTTGGGGTGCTGTGTCCATGACGTCTTGGTGTTGCCCCAGCCTGCCTGTGTATGTACTGCGTGGGCTACACACATACACCGCACACACGAGGTGCATATATTGCACACACGCACTCGCCACACACACCACACACACTACACACACTGTACACATACCATACAGGGCATGTACCACATGCATGCCTGCACACATCATATACACACCATACACACACACAACACACCGTATTTACTACACACCATATATACCACACACCATATACACACCACACATACAACAGTCACATGCCACACATCTACTCCCTGTATGTCATATATACACACGACACAAATACCACACACACACACTATGCACCTCGCCATACCCTACACTTCACATACACAAACATTGTACACACCATAAAAACACCACCCTCCATCTGTATATCCTACATTTGTACATCTCACATCACCATGTACACTGCACAATCATACAAACACAATATACTACATACATGTACCACATATACTACACATGCCACAGACATATCACACACCCCACATAGCACACATGTACATACCACCTAAACACATACCACACACACTTTATGTACCATATACCACATGCATGCATCACACACACATTACACACCACAGACACATCACACACCCTGAGTGAGTCACAAGCTGGTACACACAGTTGCTTTTACTTCTACTCCACTGAGGAACAGAAAATATCCCCATGTTCAGCATTCAGCATGAGCCTGAGGTGCCATCCTGTAAGTCTGAATCCCTCCATCCCAGTGACTCCTCCATGGTCAGAGGGGTCTTAGGCCACAGCACTGCAGGCTCTGGAGCCAGGGCTGGGGAGCTGTGGAGAGAGCAGTGAGAGGGAATGACAGCCCTGGCCCAGGGCAAGGGACAGGTGGGCTGAGTCCTTGGAGGGCCCTCGGCCCATGGACTTAATGGAGCCTATGGCGGTGCTGCAGCCCTGAAGTCACATGTTACAGAAATGTTGTGTTATATTTTTGCCACTGGCCACCAAAGGACACCAGACGATGTGTGTCTAATGGCACAGTGCTTGTGTTCTCCGTATTCTGAGGGATAGGAATGTGAGTTTCGGTGTAAGTGTGAGCACGGACAGGAGAAGATATACAAAGCCAACTCAGCCTTGACAGAGTGCCAGACACCCAAGGCTGCCGGGATGTAGTGCCCAGGATGGCTCTCTTAGGGAGCAGGAATCCTTCCTTCCATTCATGGGAGGCTGTTGGATGGGGCATGATGAATTCCACAGACATCCCAATCTTGGATGATTTCTCCTTTGTCTAAATTCTTATTGTGTAAAGAATTCATTTGGCAATTAATCTTATACAGCCTCGTGACATCTTTTCCATTGTTGTCTGAAATTGTTATTTTAATCTTTTGTTACTAATTAACTTTTTGCATGCTTCCAACTTGTCTCCCTAACGAGATGGCAAATTCATTGAGAGCAGAGACCTGTCTTGACTATTTTTAACTGGCAAGGAGAGACTAGATAATGCATTGCATGTAGCCACAGAAGTGACTTGTGGAGTAGGTATTATTCCCATAATAGATGAGGAGAGTGACTAGTAGACGGTAACAGCTTGTTTAAATCCATCCAGGAAGGGGCAGCACCAGGACCCTTACCTGGGCTGTCCTCCAAAGCTGGTTCCTCAACTTGTGGCACTGGCTGCACATGCTAGGCACTCAGTGAATACCATTTGAGTCTCATCATTCTTAACCATCAATGTTTTAAGATGTATAGTTAAAATTGTATGCAACTAAATTTTCAAATGCAATTTTTTGTTTCCCATAAAATAATCTTAGGCCTCAGCTGAAAGATTCAGCTTTAGCTCAGAGAACTTCATACCAGGGAGGCAAATATTGACCAGGCATCTCCTGGGGGTATCTAGGTTTGAAGATGTGAAGCACTTTAAAATGAAATCGAAGGAGATTAGGCTTTACCTGATAGCCTGTCTGAGGGGCTTAGCACATCACCATGGAAAGGATTTTAGGGCGCCCCAAGCAGTCAGTGGGATGGTGCCTGCCCTGGAGGCCTAACTTTCTGCTTCCACTCTTTTGCTGAACCTCAAGCACTCTTCCTGTCTTTCCATGGTTTTTATAATGTAGCTCCTGTATTTTCTATTTAAAATATTGCAACATTTGTTATTAGAAGCTTAATTATTTATTTTTTTATGGTGCTATGTTTGGAGATCGAACCCAGGCCATTGCATATGCGAGGGAAACACTCTGCAGTGAATGGCACCCCCAGCCTTCCACTTTTCAAATTGCAACTCAAACACAATTCAAGTGTAAGTGGGCATTCACCATACACTACAGATTTATTACAAGGACCATGATCTAAAAATAGATTAAAAACCTTGGCCATATTTATTCCTCTGCTTGAAGTCCAGCTTTGCTTTCATTACCTGTGGAATAGAGATTAAGTCACATACGTATTTAAAGACCTGAAATAACCGATTTCTATTTCCTTTTCCAAGTTTGTCTCCTTCACAAATGATCCAATTAAAAGGACTCAGTATTTAATGTTACTGCTTATCTCTCTGTTCAGATTTCACTTCCTGCATGACTTTGCCCATCAAGGTATAGCCATCTACTCCCTGATTCATGGAGCTACATGCACTCCTGAGTTCTTACTATGTGCTGGGCATCATGCTTCACAGTGGGGCTACACATCTGCCTGCATGGTCCAGACATGCTGGATACACAATACTTTGAAATTAAATTGGAGCATGTTTCCTCTTTCCTCATGGTTCCTTCAGAATCCACAATGTACAGCAAAAACTCTTATTTGTTTAATTAATTTGATAGGGCTTTCAATACATTTGGCAAGACAAACTAGACCTAGCAATTAACTAATGAGGCAGTGTTGGAGTCTGTTTAACACCATTTGTATTCTCATGTAATCAAGTACCACAGCATGTGTTATTGATGAGGAACCAGCAAAGTATAATAGAATGTTATGTGAATAAAGAGCCACAGACACCAAATAAATAAGAAAAGATTCGTATGTACCTCAGAGGTGAGTTGGGATTTGGGCAAAGCTTTAAATAGGCATTCTAGCCTGGAAAGAAGGCAGAAGAGAGAAAAGAGACCTCTGGCATTGAAGGATAGCTCAGAATTATAAAATGAATTACAAAACCATAGAGTAATCTGGGAAATTATGCATATGTTAGATCTGAATAAGTAAAGCATCCTTGGAATCTAGTTGCATTGTTTAATAAAAGTCAGTTCACCTCATATCTAACTCAGCTTCTTCCTGCTGCAGTTGTAATTTTTTTGTCCTTTATTCAGCCCTTGGAGAACACAGAAGACAATCAATGACCCCCTTCTGCACATTTCAGAAGATGGTGTAAAGCAGTGTCAGAGAAAGACTTGTATTAATACATTTCAAATATGCAGATCCAAAGGTGATAATTCAAATACTGCTTTAAGATTTTTGAAATACCTCATTCCTCCTGCCTTGCTCTGATGGTTTCTATGAACACCTTTTCATTTTCAAAATCTAGAATTAATAGAATCTACTTGAAAAGAGATAGTACAGTCAAACAATGTTCTCAATTTGAGGTGTAATTATTTTTCCCCCATTTTGAATGCCTAACATAAGATGTGATATGATTTTTTTTTGTTTTAGCTTTGCAAGGGGCATCAACTTTTTTACGTCTTTCATTTTTTTCCTGTCAGTTTCCTGCAACTTGGAGAATAACATAAATAAGAAATTAAGTACAGCTAAGTTTAATTTCTAACTTGTAATAACAATATTATTGCTTATTGCTTGAATGTCCCATTTTATACACCATCTCCTAACTGTTGCTGAAAAATCAACTTAAATGAATAAATAACTTGATGACTAAAGAATAGAGTCAAGGTGTATGACGTGATGATTTGATATATGTATATGCTGTGTGATTGCCAACATCAAGTTCATTAATACAGCCAGCACCACTCATGCTGGACATGAGATCCCTAGAAGTTATTCATCTTGTCATTAAAGGTTTGTACCCAATGACCAACATTCTCTTATTCCCCCTACCCTATCTCCCAGTAACCAACATTCTACTCTGTTTCATGAACTTGACTTTTCTAGATTCCATATACAAGTGAGGTCATGCAGTATTTGTCCTTTTGTGGCTGGCTTGCTTTCCTTGGCACAGTGTCCTTTAAGTTCATCCATGCTATCACAGTTGGCAGGATTTCTTTCTCTTTTCTTTGAGCTTATTCTCAAATCAAAGCTCTTCTATATGCTGCATTAACCCTTAGGACCCAAGTATACACTTGAACCTGCCTCAAATGAGATTGCACTTGGTGTCAGACATCAAAAATATCAGCACTGAGAGGAACATTTGAGGTCATCTAGTTCAAACTTACAATTTAAGAGATGATGAACTTAAGACCCAAAAAGGTTAAGTGACTGAATGACGGTCACTTGGATGGGTTAGCAGGAAGCTGTTGCTGGGCCTGAATTATTGCTTATTCTTCTTTTTCAACATTTTTATTTCATTTACCAATATTTTCCAAGTTGTGCTTTTTTAAATAAGAGCAAAAATAAACTTATAAAAATACCACTTTAACCTGGTGCTTGATACATTTATTTAATATATTTATTTACTGTTGTGCTTCACAGAGAGTTTAATATGTTAGTTTTTTCTTGACTAACTGAGATACATTATACACAGTTTGGCCCCATATTTGACTACAGATGCTTAAACAATGTTTTAGGGGTACCTACGAAATAACCCAAATTATCTGGTGTCAGAGTACCATGTTTCGGAAGTGCCATCTTCTTGTATAATGGATTCACAGGCAAGGGTTGATGCTAGTGGCGTTTGTGGGGTATATCAAGATGTCACCAAAGCCTCATTGGTGGGACTTACGGGGGTGACTGGATTATAGGAACATGATCCTCACTATTAGATAAACCCTCCAATGAGTTTATAATTCATTCTGATCTTCAGAAGTGGAACTTGAGCTGCGCAGGAAGGTCACTGGGTACATAGCCTGGAAAGGTCTATCTTCTTCCCTCCTTCCTTTATGTCTTTCTGCTTCTCACCACCATGCCGTGAGCTGTGTCTCCTCCACCATACCCCTTTGCCATGCTTCCTTATCTTGCAGTCAGGTAGCTATAGACTAAAACTTCTACAAAGTATGAGCCATAATGAACTTCTCTTAAGTTGTGGGGGGCAGATGTTGTGTCCCAGAAATGAGAAGAGTAACTAAGACAAATTTTGGTACCCGTAAAGTGGAGTAATTACTGCCATACTACTTGACTTGTGGTTTAGAAGCCTTTGTAACTGATTTTCAGGAGGAGTTTGGAAAGGTTTGGAAATGCTGGCTATAGAAGCAGCCCTAGAATGCTTTAAAAACAGCTTGATGGAAGAGTCTGGTCAGCTCAGGAGACCAGAATGCTGATAGAAAGGCACAGGCTCAGGGGGTTTCATTTGGAAACAAGGCAGTTGGATTCCAGAAAATGTGTTATGCTGTGTCAGAAAATTTGTCTATATTTTGTTCCTGTCCTAAGACTTTTTAGAAGACTGAGATTAGAAGTAGCAAGCTAATTAATCTAGAGGAAGGAAATTTCAAGGCAGTCTAATGTTGAGGCAGTGACATGGGTACTGTTGGGTGCTTTTAGGCAGCTCTATAATGAGAATAAAGAGCAAAGTCACAGCTAAATGATTTATAAAGGTTTTGAATTTGGCCAGAAAAGAAGCCTGTATAAAGTTGGAACCTGCAAAGCTGGAGTAGAGGAGAGCATGATTGCTAAAATGGTTAGCATTAAAAAGAAGCCAAGTACTTCATAGCTGCCTAATACAAAGGAGGCCTTGAGGGGATGGAAGGAATCTAGAAGACCCCACCTGTGGCAAGACCTAAGGGCAGAAAAGCAAAAGACTGCTTTGAGAAAAGAGCTCAGGGAACCTTGCTTCACCATGCTCAGCCATTCAGAAGCTCAGAGATTTCTGCAGCCACCAGCAAGACAGATATGGACTAAATGCATTTTGATAAAAGGGACCAGGGGAATAACGGTTTGGTTTATATTTGTATGTCCCACCGAAGCCTCATGTGCTCATAGACAGGGCTTTTTGGAGATGATAAAATCATCTGGGCTGATTCTCATCAGTGGAATAATCCCTGATGAGGCTGGAGCTACAAGTGATACTGGACTGTGAAGCCTGGATGAAGGAGGTGGTCCCTGGAGGTGCGGGCTGGAGAGGCTCATCACCTTCCTCCTTCCCATCTCTCTCAGCTTCCCACTGCTGTGGCAGGAGCTCTGTCTCCCCTTTTGTGCCCCTTTGCCACCTTGCCCTGCCTTGCAGCCAGCTAACTATGGACCAAAACACAACCCCAAATAAACCCTCCTTCTTCAATTGTGAGTGTTGAGCATTGCATTCCAGCAAAGAGAAAAGCAACTAGGATGGGCGTGGTCTCCCATCCTCACTAGCCGAGAAGGTTCATACACGGAGATTAGATTCAGTGAACTACAGATGTTTGCAGAACTTCCCATCTGTAAAATCGGAACTCATCTGTCTTACTAGATTATTGGGAGGTGCTATAGATGAGTAAAATGTGTAAACTGTAATGATGAAATTGAATTTTTCAAAGCATGCAAAACATCTATTGTACATATTGTATAATAAATGCACAACAATCTGTATGATAAGAATATAAGGGTGAGAAATAAACTACAGTTAAATAGAATGTTAGTACAAATACCCATATGATAAAGTCTCATGTTAATATTAGTGCCACTTTCATACTCTTTTGACTCTCTTACCAATGTTAGAGCAGAAAAAGGAACATTATTTATTACAGGCATGAAAGTAACAATAAACCAATTTCTCTAGGAGCCACAGTTTTCCTCAATATTGAGACTTATTAGAAAAATCTGTGCGTGTTCATGAACTCTCAAAAGCACAGACTCTGAAGTCATACAGGGAACTGTTGACCCCAAGTTCCACCCGCACCTCTTACTTGATTACTTTAGCAAATTGCATAACATCCGTAAGCCACCATTTCCTTTTTCATACGGTGGGCAAGGGACATGTGACCATGTTGGTGTGTCCATGACATGTGCAGTGCATACTACAACCCTGAACACAGCCATCTCACAGTATGTGCTGGCTGCCGTGGGCAATGTCCTCAATAACATATTCAGAGGAAGAGAGCAGCTCCTATGATCTGTTTCTCTTGCCATTGGCTTGCAATGAATTAGGTTACAATATTTACCAATGGGCACTGTCATAGAAATAACTTAATATCAAGCTAAAACATGCAGTTGTCTTAGTTTAATTCAAGTAGTGAATGGATTATATAATGAATAAATGGCTCTTCCTGCTAGTGAATTTGAAGTAGAATGGGGCAGCAGATTAGCACAAGATATGCTTGTGGTGAATGTCAGCAATGCAGGTAATCTGTGTCATCAAGCTAGAATGACCAGATGCTTGGGTGACTATCTGAGTGAAAGGTAAGTGTGGCAATATTTATAAAACAACGATAATGGGTAATCACTTTTCCACATTCTAATATATTATGATTGACTAATATAACTCCCTCCCAGAAAAATTTTGAAGCAAAAAATATCAATCATCGCACTAGGAAATAAGAGTACCTCCAGAAGTTCCCACCGGATGGTTAACAATAAGCAATATATTTTCTAGGTGAACCTGCTGACATATACTAATTGCCAAATGTGTCACAATGTAATGGGATGATTTGACCTACAATATGGACTTACTGGACCTCTGCCAATTAAATTGTGAAGAACAAGTGCCAAAAAGTATCACCTGATCCTGACCATTTTTCTGACAATAGTGAGTGAACAGAAGTGGCTGCCTGCTGAGATCATCACTGCTGTGTGACAAGTACAGATATACAGATAGCACCTGGAAATATGACAAATGGGCATTTGCACCCAAAGGCAGATTCTGGTATCTTGTGAGTAATGAATAGATATTAACAACAGCATTATCATCTCCCAGGGTTCTTCTTTTGAAGGGAATTTTACTTACCTAGATAGGTGTTATTTTTTCCAAGTAAAATTGTAAGTAGCTTTCTTATGTTCTTCATTAATTAAAAGCTTCTTTAGGGCTAAGCATTAATTGTATTAATTAATGAATTTATCTTTTGGAGATATTTGTTGAACATATACTGAGCAATAGTCACATTCTCTGTGCTAAAGGCAAGACAAAAGGCTTCCGACAGGCTCCTGCTCTCTATGGGCACATAATTTAGTTGGTGTGGGAGTTACATCACTGAATTCATTTAGAAATGAGGAAGAAATTATTAAGGGCCAGAGGAATGACGGGTAATAACTGCTCACAAGGCTCTGAAAAATTGGATGCATTTAGCACTAACACAGAGAAGGCTTTCTTGAGAAGAGAGGACTTCAACCAACCCCATAAAGGTCCGGCAGCTTAGAATTGGGATGAAGAAGAAAATTCAAGCAAGAGAAACCCCACACTGGACCCCAGTTGCTACAGCTCAGGTACGAGTGCCTTCCAAAGACGTTACATGTTACAGATGTAATCCCTTGGGTGGTGCTGCTGGGAGATGGTGAAAATAAGAGATGCAGCCTCTTCAAAGTCATGAGCCAACACAGGTCTTTCCTCTTTGTAAGACATTAATTAAGTATATGCCACATACCTGGTGCTGTTCTAGGTATTGGGGATGAAATGCTGAGGAAAAATTGACAAGATCTCTATCCTTATGGAGCCCACTGTCCAGTGGGAGGCACAGTAATTATCGAGGTATCATGACAAAGACTTCCTCCTTGATCAACCCTATTGGGCTTCTCTGAACCCTCTTCTGTGCACTTTTGTCTTTAGCCCAGTTTTAGCAAAGGATCCTGCCAAGCCAGTTTATCATGAATCCTTGTTACACACACACACACACACACACACACACACACACACACACCTGACATTCTATCAAAGCCCTTTTCCTCCACCCTCGACACCTACCTGAGTTCTTCTTAGTAATGGTCTCTACATTCCCTCCCCTGGTCCACTGGTTATTCATCTTTGCTTGTCTCTGTTCAGAATTGAATTCAGTCCTTCTTCTGCCTTAGATAATCTTCTCCCTTATTGCAAAAGGATTCGAGTAAAGATGTCCTCTTCCTTTTTATCTGTATCTGATTCACTCTTTAACAAAATCCAGAGTGATAATTATAATAATGGTGTGAAGGAGAAGTCTTTGGGGCCATGATACAGCATCATAAGTGGAAAACGAGGAAATCCAAGAATAAATAATTATTGAACTGCCATTTGGCAATAGGTTGCACCTAACAGGGAAAAACAGGACAGAGCACTGAAGCCAAAGGATGGATAATATATGAATGTCCCACACAACAAGTCTGAAAAGCAATGGGAATTTATTATTTTCAGCAAGGGAATCAAAGAGAAGTTGTAGGTTAATTGAACTCTCATTTGACAAACACTTCAAATTCAGTATTCATAACCGAATTGGAACTCCATGCCTTTCTCCTGTAAACCTGGTTCTTCTCTCCTATTTCCTATCCTGCTTATCCTAGGCCTGCACCAGTGCTTGAGTGTCACTCTTAATGCCTCATTCTTGAGATATGACTGGTCAAAGGACTTACGATTTCTGCCCCACTGCCAAACCTGGAACATTTTTCTCTCCAGTTCCATAGTAAAGAGTGCTCTTCCTGTGTTATTAAGATTCTCTCAAGATACTTCCTCCCTTCCCCTCCATAACATCAAAAATGATTTCTAATATAGTAAATATGATGATATTGTTCTCTTAACAGAAACCTTTGAATGCATTCTACCATCTAAATTCTATCATCTATCCATTCACATCTTAGGAAAAGCATTTCAAAGTGTTCCCCTTTCTATGCTTTCAGGGAAATATTTCTGCATTTCTCTAGGTCCCTGCGAGAGACTACCAGTAGCATTGTAACTCACCCAAGGTCCCAAGGACAGCAGCCTTTCCCTGGTTTCCAGACTGGATGCTCTGTGTCTCGATACCTCCTTCCCACCCTCCCTGGATGGGCATGTGCAGTCCCCACACCATGTGTTTCGGCCTTTGGTTCACTCCCCATGTGTGTGGGTAACCTCCTTCCCTTCCCGAGTCTCCACACAGTCAGGAACTTTTCTGCTCCTAGCACTCTCATTTGTAATTCTACGGTTGTCTGTCTACTGCATTAAAGTTTAAATAAGCTAAGGATAGAGATTTAATTTTGTGATCTTTATGTACTCAGCTTTAACAGTAATTTTGATGAATAATCCTTGGTACTTTTGATGTGATAATAATCCTTTCCTTTCTGGGACTGGTTCCTAATACACAGTTTTATGGTCTTAGTGTCCATGTGTATAGTCTGTGTATGACTCTGCCACCTTGGCTACAGTTCACTGGTGCTTTTTTTCTGAATATTGCCCAAATTTCAACATTAAAACTGAACTGTCAACATGCTAAGCAGTAAAAGTAGAGGGAATTTCAGAGGTTATTAAAGAATGAAGTCAGAGTCCTAAAGTATAGGATTTCTGGCCTCATAAGAGGACTTGAGAGAGAGGGTTTGCCTCTTCTATTTCTTTACCATGTGAGGAAGGACATAGCTTCGTTTCTTCTGGAGAATGAAGCGGCCAGGACCCATCTGTGAAGCAGACAGCAGCCTCACCAGACAGCAGCCTCACCAGACATCAGCTCACCAGGCACCAGATTCCCAGCGCCTTGATTATAGACTTCCCAATATCTCAAAGTGTGAGCAATAAATTTCTGTTTTTCTATAAGTTACCCAATATGTAATAGCAGTACAAATAGACTAAGATAGAAATGGGAACCATAAAAGTGGGATGTTGCTGCATCAAATGCTTAAAATGAAAAAGTGGCTTTGAAACAAGATAATGGGTTGAAGCTGGAAGAGTTTAGAGGTGCACACTAGAACAAACATGGGCTGCTATGAACAGAGCATTAAGGGAGATGCAGTGAGTGCTTAGCAGAAAAAAGTAGTATGGAGAGTCTGAATCTCTTTTGAGATTATTTAAGTGGTCATGAACAAAATGTTGGCAGAAATATGGGCATTAAAGGCCATTTTGATGAAGCATTAGAAGAAAAAGAATAAATTATTAGAAACTGGAGGAATGGAATGGCAAATACAATATGGCAAAGAACTTGGAAGAAGTGTGTCCATGTTGTACTTTGTAGAAAGCAAATTTAAGAGTAATGAACTAGAGTGAAGAAATATCTAAGAAAAATGTTCAGGTTAATGTATGGCTTCCTTACTCATTCATAGTAAAATTTAAGGAGAGAGAAATACATTGAAGATAGGATTTATCTTTAAAAGGGAAGCAGAACTTAAAAATTTGGAACATTTTCAACCTGGCAAGAAGAGAAAAGCATGTTGGGGAAAGAATATCAAGGTATAGCCAAGCTACTACTTGATAAGATTAGTCTATAGAAGAAAAGGAGAGGCTATTCATCAAAACAATGGGGAAAATGGCCCAGAACTCAATTCAGAGGTACCACGGCCCAAAGGGCAGAATGGTTTCATACAACAGACCCTGTGGCTGCTACAACTCAGTGGCAGGGCACATGTTTAGCATGTGTGAGTCCTGGGTTCTGTCCTGCTAAAATTAATTAATTAATTAATTAATTAAAAGAAAAAGAAATAGAAGGGGCAGGGGTGCAGGACACCTGTAAGACCTTGGAGCTCCCTGCCCAGGGCTGGCTCCTGTTGCTGTTTAGCACATTCTGGAGTGATGCTCCCTGCCCACACTCGCTAAGGCTCAAGTTGGTCTCAGAGTTGCCACTGCAGAGGGCACATGAAGCAAGCCCTGGGAGCACACACTTGATGCTGTTTCTGCAGAAAGGGTGGCTGTGTTGCATGGGTCTTCTGCCTAGATGTCAGAGGATGCCTCAGGAAATTTCAGGGCCCAGGCAGAGAATTTCCACAGAAGTGGAACCACTACAGACCCCAGTAAAGGGCGATCCCAGTAGAGGAATGTCCAGTGGATCCATGAGTGAGCTAAGACAGACCTAAGTTCAGAGCCACAAGGATGCAGTGTCTGGGTGGGTGTGTGAACTCAGATCATGGACTTCTAAGGCCACAGCTTGATCAGCAAAGCCGAGGGGACAGCCTGCCTGAGGACTTTGGGGCCATCCCTGCATCCACGTGTCCAGGTGGTGGGATGTAGAGTTAAGTAAGATTGTTCTCCAACCGTAAGTTTTAATGTTGTTTACCCACTTCTCTTTCTTATTTACCTTTTCTCCTTATTTATCTCTTTTGGAATGGGAATACCTTTCCTATGTCTGTCCCATCACTGTATTTTGAAAAGTTATAATTTGTTTGACCAAAGGGGAAACTTGTCTTATGGGGATTTATATCCTGAGTCTCACTGGCACCCGATTTAAGTGATCTTTACATGGGACTTTAGATGTCAGAATTTTGAGATGGTGCTGGACAGAGTTATGATTTTTTTTTGTTACTGGGATGCAATTAGTGTATTCTTCATAAAAAAGATATGAATTGTACAGCAAGGGAAGAATTAGTAGTCTAAATATCCCTTGAAATACATGTGCTAAAATTTAAAATCCCCAATTAAGAGATGGGCTTTCAGGAGGTGATGAAGTCATGATAGAACCTTCATGAATGGCCTTAAAATCTTACCACAGGGCTTAAGGATAAGTTTGTACCCTCCATACCTTTCACCACTTGAGGACACAGGATTTACACCCTCTGGAGGATGGAGACACCAGACACCATCCTGGAAGCAGGCAGCAGCCCTCACTACACTGCCACCCTGCTAACAATGTGATTTTGAACTTCCCAGATTCCAGAATGGTGAGAAAGAAATTTTATCTTGTTCATAAATTATTACTCAGTCTGTGGCTTTTCTTTAGCTGCACAAACTAAGATAGTTGGTAAGAGAGAGGTCTTCAGTACAAGGTGGACAAGGAAACCATGCTTGATACTTTGGCACGGAGCCGCACAGAGAACATGGATTATCTCTGCAAGACAGAAGCAAAGGAACCTTACGTGGCTTGCTCTTTCCAGATGAGGATGTTGGGCCGCAATACGAAATTTAAAACTCTAATATGTAAAGAAGCAAAAGTGAGAGGAAGGAAAGGGTACATTGATGTAAGGAGAGAGAAAAGAGAGAAGAAAAATGTAGAGAGAAGAGAGGCATCAGCATTTGAGTTTCTAGCAACAATTATGTCTGAGACCACCTGCATCCATTCCATCCCATAGTTAGGTTTTAACAGTTACAGTATTCGTCTGATAAACTCCACTATTTCCCTATATTAGTTGGAACTGGATTTAAAACTTTAAGACAAAATTCTTGGTAAATGCATAGTAATTATAGTGATTATAATTTACTGAGTACCTGTTATATGGAAGTAACACACCTCAGTCTGATGATAGGATGATGATGATAGGAATCTCAGTCTCACCCTGACCTATGACATTGGTTTTACTCTCATAAAGTAGACACTCAGCTCTGTGTGTGTCAAAAGCCTGGAGCAGACAGTAAGAGGCATTCATTAAATGTAGTTTTAAAACCACAGTTTCATTGGCATAGAATGACTTTTTTCCATGCAATGTGGCAGACTGATGTCGAGTATAGATTTTTTAGTGTCTCTCTGATAAAGTTAGGAATCTGCATTTAATTTTTTACTTTATTCACCTTTTCTTATTTTTTGCACTTAATTTTCTGACCAAGAGCCACGAAAATTCCTAACTGTGATGGCAAAAGAGGGAATCTTAACACAAAGCTCACCTCTGCTCCCAGTCAATTCAACTGACATCAAAAACAGAACAGATAGTTCTTAATTTTCATCTTATAAGAAAAATAATGATGGGGTCAACATCAAAGGTGTGAGCAGATGAAAATGTTTAGCACCTGCATTGGCCAGGTAGACTTTATTCTTGCTACTTCTGATCTCAGTGCTAAAAATCAGAATTCTCCCTGGTGAATACCAGGCCCAAGTAGATGATACTGTTCTGTTTATCTGGACTTATCTATGTTATGATTGCTTACCTCCCAAGAATGTTGTTAGAGTAGCTGTTAATTACTTTGACTTTGAAGCTTGCAGATCAAAGATTCTTTAAATGCAAAAGTGTATTTCCGTCAGGAAGGTAAATCATACTGACACATTTACACAAAGTGCATTTGTTTAAAGTGAGGTTGCTGAAAGGCCAGATATGCCATATAAACTTTGAGACTGACACCCCATTATAAAAAATTCACAAACCCAAGGCATATGCTCAGATATGATTTTCAAGTCCACAACCCCTCATAATGGCCTTCACTAGCCATAGTTAGCATTTCCAGAGCCTTTGCAAATTATTCCAGTTTCTTCATCCTTACAGTGTTTGAATGTCAGTGACCTACAGTACATGACACATGGTAGTGTTTTTACAAGTCAAAGTTGCTCAGAGGCATTTTGGAGTTACCTGGTTAGTACACTATATTTTGATGCAAAGGTCCAGATGAATGCTCAGATCACCAGAACTAAGGACAAGTCCTCATTTATTCAAGTAGCAGAAGAGAGCAAGACAGCACCAAGTAACAACATATTAAGGAACCAATGTCTGGAATGAACTATATGCTTACACTTTCAAACATCTGCCTTAAAGTTCTCCTGAGATGCTGGAAATGAGTCAGCAGCAGCAGGGTCTTGAAGCATGTATCTAACAGATGTTTGGGCTTGGGAAGGAAGCTGCATGACGATGTGAGTGAGAAAAGAATGCTGTGAGATATCATTTACTCTTTACCCTAGTGATGCAAGGCATTCAAATACCAGCATGCTTGAGAAAATATTGCTCTATTTGGATGCTTGTATTAAGTACACAAGCTCAATTATGATGCACTGGAATTAAATAATTTCTCACAGGGAAGTAAGCAGCATCATTAGACACTGAAGATGTACATGCCATGATCGTGTGTGTGGTACACTGTTTATTCAGCTGTATTCTGGTACCATATGGCAGGGCACTGAATCCACCTCAATGACATAACTATACATTCTCATTGACTAAGGAAGATCTTAATGTAAATGCCTTTTTTACAACCTCATGTGTTTGGTATGGGTGAACATGACAGAATACAAACCTAGCCAGCCAAAGAAAAAGAGTGCAATAGTTTCAGAATTGGGTTATGAGGAAGAATGAAGAGGAAATCCTGTTATCTAAATCATCAGTATCTTGCAATATTAGCAGTATATTTCTCAAAGAGGTGGTAAACAAAAAGATGAAAGAATTGGCTTAGAAGTTTCAAAGGAGAATTCAGAAAACTTATTGAGTTATAAATCTTATTTTACCTTAACTCTTCTAAGGTGGAGATGAGTCAACTTCCCAGATCCAAGGTGGAGGGGAATCTCATCTGGCATGTGACTGAAGGAGAAGATTGTATTCGGAACTACGGATGCCATAGCCAAAGTCATAATGAAAAAGACTAAACATTCATATTCAAATTTCATAAATCAAACATAACAAAAAAGTCTTGAAAAATCCAGAGCACACAACCACTTTCCATACAAAAGCAAAAAGATAAGAATTACACCAGCGCCTCCTCAGAAATAATGCCAGAGTGAAGAGAATGTGTGGAGAAAACAAAAGAGTAAGAATTGTGTACCAGACCAAATTATCCTTCCGAAGTGAAGGAGAAATGGATTTTCTTAGACAATAAAAAAGTGACTTAACTTGTTGCCGTGCAAGAACATTAAAAGGAGGTGTTTTTAGAAAGAAGAAAAAAATATAGATCAGAAGTTAAGATCTATGCAAAAAAGAAGCAGCACTGGAAAATAAGTGACGCTAAAATAAAAAGTGTTACTTTTCTAATTTTTAATTGTTTTAACAGTTGGTCAAAGAAGGGGAGAAACAGTACATGTGTGGGGTGTTATGTAAAAGTGAAATGAATGACAGCAATGACAGAAAGAAGAGAGAAATGCTTTATGATATGATATGATATGATATGATATGATATGATACTTGTGCTACACATGAAGTGGTGGAGTGCATTTGAAAGTGGACTTGAATATTTATGCATGTATAGTGCAAACTCTAGAGTAATCACTAAAAATTTCAAAAGGAAATAAGTACTGCATAATTATTATGTTAAAGAGACACTAAGAGAGAAAATGGAATCATATAAAATGTTGAATTAAATCCACAATGGGAAGAAAAACTGTGAAAGATAAAAACAGGAATAAAGAAGAAAGCAACAAATATAAAAGAGTAAAAAAAATTATTTCTTCAACTATGCCAACAAATAATTTAAACATGCCAACTAAAGGACATAGACTGTCAGAGAGGATCAAAAAATAAGAACTAATTTATGTTGTTTATGAAAGCTATTAAAAATATTAAGATACAGACAGATTCAAAGTAAAAGAATGGGGCCGGGATATTGCTCAGCAGCATAAGCACTCTCCTGGCAAGCCTGAGATCGGAAGTCGGATTCCCAGAACCAAAAAAAAAAAAAAAAAAGTAAAAGAATGAAGATATATGCTAATAAAAAGAAAAAATAGATTAAATAAAACAATTTTGCTATCAAACAAGATATACTCTAGCAATAATCAAAAAAAGTAAAAGTAGCTACATTAATTTTAGAAAGCAGATTTTAGTAGCAGAGTGTGGAGGAGCACTTAGCAACTTAGCACAACTCTTTTTAAATAAATAAATAAATAAAGTAAGTAAGTAAATCAGTAAATAAATAAATAAGGCCAGGATGTATCTCAGTGTGAAGACCTTGGATTCGTTCCCATTCTCAAAAAATAGAACTTTAGAGAAAGGCGAGTTATCAGGGATAATGAGGTACAATATATATTCATAATAGGGTTAAGACTGCAAGAGGACATACCAATCCCTAATGTATACTACCCAAGCACAAAGCAATAAAACATTTGAAGAACTGCGGGGAGAACTGTAGAGAGAAATGGGTGAATCCACTATACTAGTTGGGAATTTTAACACCCTTATATGAGAAATGGACATTCCCAAAAGGCAGAAAATCAATACTAATGTAGTTGATCTCAAGAACACTGTTAACCACCTGGACATAATGGACATCAATAGACTATTTTATCAACAACAGAGGTTTACACATTCTTCTCAAGCTCACATGGAACATTTACTGAGACAGGCTACATGTTGTGACAGAAAACACACTTCAGCAATTTGGAAGGCTAGAAACTATGCAGTGTCTGCTCTCTGACCATAATGAAATTAAACTAGAAATCAGTACCAAGAAAATAGCTTGGCAATTTTGAGAGATTAAAAAAACCTATCAACTATGTAAACATAAGTCATCAGCTATTTACAAGGCTGAAACAGGAAGACCACAGTTCACGGCTATCCTGACACATTAAAAAGCTTGTCTCAAAATAAAAAAATAAAAATAAAAAGAGCTAGGACATAGATCAGTGTTAGAGTGTTTACCACATGTGGGTTCTGTGGCTCTATCTGCAGTATTGCAAAGATAAACAGACAAATAAGAAATAGATAGATAGATAGATAGATAAATAGATAAATAGATAGATGACAGACATGAGTCAAATAAGAAATCTCAAGAGAAATTTTTAAAATGTTTTAAAAAATGAAAATTAAGATGCAACTTAACAAAAATGGGTGGGATACAACTGAACCATGCTTAAAGGGAAATTTGTAGCGTTAATTATATTTGAAAAGAAAGATTAGTAACCTAAGTTTCTATCACAAAAAATAGAAAATGAAGTATTAATTAAATTCAAATAAACAAAAGAAAATAAATACTACAATTAGAGCCAAAATAAATAAAATTGAGAACAGGTTAGCAACAGAGAAAATCAATGAAATGAAAAACAGGGTCTTTGAAAAGATCAATAAACTTTAAGCCAGGCAATGTCCCTAAGAAAAAAAGTGGGCACAATTTACTAATATCAAAAGTAAAAACACTATTAACATAGACCCCGTGGACACTGAAAGAATTAAAAAGAAATAACATAAGCAAGCTTTATGGCCACAAATTTGATAGCCTATCTGAAACAGACCAATTTTTTGAAAGACATAATCTATTAAGACTAATAAGAGAAAAATAAGATAAAGCCAGTATCTATTAAATAAATGGGTGTCTTGGTTATTTTTCTCTCATTGCTGAGACAAAATACCCAATGCTCAAAATGAAGGAAGGAAAGGTTTATGTAGCTTACAGTTTGTGAAGGTTTCAGTCCAGACTTGGCTGGCTCAGAGGCAGAGTGGCACATAGCAGAGGGCAAAAATTCATGGCGGCAAAGCACAACAAAAACAACCAGAGCTAAAAGGAGGAAGGGAAGGCAAGCAGTCTCTTTCCCTCCCTTATATTGTAAACAGGCTACCACCACCCATAAACTCCATGCCCCCCTCTTCCACAAGCTAAGGATATACACAAAGAAAGCACCCTGGCTTCCTGCTGAGTGACTCAGCCAAACCTCTAGACTCCCCAAGCTGACATATTGTATCAACCATGACACTGGATTAATACTTTAAAACCTTCCAGAACAGAAGCGAGCTGGTACAAACGTTTTCACAGCTGGATTCTACCAAACATTTAAGAAGAAGTTATCCCAATTATTTACAATCATTTTACAAATATATAAACAAACTAAACACTTTCTAGCTCACTCTGTGAGACCAGCAATACTCTAATACCAAAAGAAAAAATATATTTAAAAAACACTGGAGACTATTCCTTTTCATGAACACAGCATCAAAAATTGTCAAGAAAATGTTACCAAACTGAATCCAACAATGTACCAAAAGAAGTACACATCACTACTGAGTGGGATTCACTTCAGGTATTTGAGGCTTGTTGAACATTTGTGAAATAGTGAGTGCAATCCATTACATCAACAGGCTAAAGGAGAAAATCATATGATCATATTGGTAGAAGCAGGATAAACATCTTACAAAATTCAAGATCTGTTAACAATAACTCTCAGCAAACCATGAACAGGGGAGAATTTCTTTAACATGATAAAAGAATCTACAAAATAAAATTTAACAAACACAGGCAATATCAGGCATAATGGTGAGAAACTAGATTTTCCATTATGATTGAGAACAAGATGATCCTTCTCACCACTGCTTTTTCAGCACCATAGTTGAAGTCCTAGCTAATGCAGTTAAGACAAGAAAATGAAATAAAACATATGCTGGTTGAAAAGGGAAAAATAAAACTATGTTTGCTGGTAACATGATCATTTATGTAAAAAATAAGACAAAAAATCTTGTTGGAAATAAGAAGTGATTACAGAAAAGTTGCAGGATCCCAAATTGTAATCCAAAGGTCAATCTCTCTTTTATGTGCCAGAAATGAACAAATGGAGTTAAGAATTAAAAACACACCAGCACTTATATTAGCAGATTGCAACAGTTGGGGGTAAATCTAATAATGTAATAGTTTGGGTAAATCTAGTAATGTATACAAGATAGCTACAAATTCTGTGTGAAGAAAACAACAAAGTAATTCAAAGTAGAATGAGTTAAAAGCAGAGATATTTCATGTATAGTGTAAAGATTTAAGAGTATCAAGTTGTCAGTTTTCCCAAATTGATCTGCAGTTTCAGTGCAAGGCCCATAAATAATCTCAGTAATTTATTTTGTGGATATTAACAAACTGACTTTAAAGTTTATATAGAGAAGCAAAAGACAGATAATTAACTTAATATTGAAGGAAAACAAAGTTGGGGATTGATGATATGTGCCTTTGAGACTTACTATAAGGCTACATCAAGACTGTGGTATTGGTGAAAGAATAGGTAAATGAATCAATGGAAAAGACAAGAGAATTCATTACTAGACCATACAATTACAGTCAACTGATCTTTTACAAAAGAATAAAGCAATATGATAAAGTAGTTTTTGATACATAGCCCATGAAAAAGTAAACAGCCACATGTAAAAAATGTCTAGACACAAACTATTCACCTTTGATGAAAATTATTTAAAAATAGATCATAAACCTAAGTGTAAAATGAAAACTAGAAAACTCCTGAGGATAATATAGGGGAAATCTAGATAGTGTTAGGTATGGCAAAGATTTTTTAAAATCTAATACCAAACTAACAATCTGTGAAAAAAATAGTTGATAAGCTAGTTGATAAACTGTATTTCACTAACATGATAAACTTCTGTTCTGTGAAAGCCACTGTGAACAGAATGAGAAGAAAAGATGAATTGTGAGAAAATATTTACAAAATACATATCTGATAAAGGATTGTTATGAAAAATATACAAAGAACTCTTAAAACAGTTCATTTTAAAAATAAGCAAAACACTTGAACTGACATCTCAATAAAAAATATATACAGAAGGCATGAAAACATAAGGAAAGATGTATCCCATCATATATCAATAGAGAATTGCAAATTCGATAATGAGATGCCAGTACATGCCTATTTGCATATGGAATCCTAAACACTGACAATACTAAATGCTGGTGATCTGGAGCAACAGGAGTGTTCATTCACTGATGGTGGGAACACAAAACTGCATGGCTACGTTGGGAGAGAGTTTACTATTTTTTGCAAAACTACATACGCTTTTAACCATACTATCCAAAAATTTATGTCAACACAAAATATGCACATGTGACCTATAGCAGCTTTATTAATAATTGTCAAAATTTGGAAGCAACTAAGCTGTTATTTAAATAGATGAAAAGTAAACTGTGGTATTTCTGGACACTTGAATATTATTCAGCAATAAAAAGAAATGAGATATCAAACCATGGGAAAACACAAAAGAAATTTAAATAAATATGCTATGTAAAAGAAGTCAATCTTTAAAAGAGTGCATACTGAATGGTTACAATTAGATGACGCTGTACAAAATGTAAAGTTATAAAGACAGTAAGATCCTGAGTTGCCAAGGTTAGGAGAAGGAGAAGGACAAAGAAGCAGATTTTATGGTCTATCACACTGGATCTCTGGTGCCACACATTGTGCATCAAAACCCACGGAATGTACAAGACAAAGAGTGGACCCTAATGTAAATTGTAGGCACTGAATGATGATGTATTTGTTAATGCAGGTTCATCTATGATAAGAGATGCACAGGTCTGGTGTAGGGTGTTGATGAAGGGAGGTTCTCTGCATGGGGACAGAAAGCATAAGGCAAATCTTTATACTTTCCAATCAGTGTTACAGAAACTGAACCTAACAAAAAACTCCCCCAAACCTAAACACCCCTATCAAGGTTAAGATAATTTTTTCAGAATATCAGAAAGCCTCTTAATTATCTATGATGCTGGGGAAAGAATGTTTTTATACCAGGCCAAGCTTGATTTTGACTATTCATGTTTATGTGTCTGCTTAAATAGAAGCTATAAAGTTTCTCTAAATTGATAACTTAATGGCCATGGACTATAGAGCAGAAGGGTGGCATCCCAAATGCCACATCAAGATCTCAGTGGAGAGCCACAGGGCCTCTGGGAGTAGGAGAAAGAATGATCAGTGACTTCTGCAGAAACCATTCCTCTGTTTACTGTCACCAACTTCTTGTAAATGAACACAAAAATAAAATCATAACACTAATCGTTCTACATCTAAAGTGAATAATAAAACCACAGTGCTATTTTCATATATTAGTGACTTGGAGATTCCTAACTCAATACAGGTATTTTTATTTTACATTATTTGTTTAGATTTATATTAGATTACTGTGAAACTATAATTTTACAATTTATTCTACTCTGATCAACAGTTACACATCTACTGTACTGTTCTTCATGTGGAGTACTCCCAAACTTTCAATCTTCTTTTTATAGAGGGAAAAACTGCATAATTAGAACTCACATTATATTTCAAGTTTAGTCAAGAATAAACTCTGACTTATGCTTCTAAAAGATTACCCTCTCTATACAAGGAAACCTAACGACTAATAGCTTTAACAATGCTCTGCATTCACCTCCCAGATTTGCCACAGATTTTGTGAAAGTTAGGATCAAAGGAGGAGGGCCAGGGATGGAGGTGTAGATTAGAATAAAACAAAATGTGATGGGGAAAAATTACAAGGTGAAAAGCCATTTGTTCCTACAATGGAGCATAATTTTGTAGTAGACATTTTTTAAGCTTGTATTGTATCACACCGTGTTCTTTTGCAAGATTTCATGTGTTGTTGTGTTAAAATGAATTTCATTTTGTCCCAATCAATGAATCTCTCCACTTGCTATTACCTGCAGCCTTGCCTAGCAGCCAGAGTTCTGGCTCTACTCCAATGCCAGCCTGGTATTAAAGTAAGTAAAGTTGCTGGTGTCTGTCCAAATGTTCAATTCAGATAGGTGGAAAATGTCACCTACACCAGGATAATTTTTAAATTCCTTTCTCTTTCTCTTGTTCTCCCCACGCTCCGAAATTACCTCCAGCCTATTTGTCTAGCTAGAGGTTAATGGAACGCTAATGATGTTAATGAGCCTTTCACAGTGCAAGTTTTTTCAAGAAAGAGATATAATAGCTGTTTTCTTTCCCTTTTAATCTTTTTCATCATTCAAGAGTTACAGGCTGAGACAATTAGCAACTTGCACAGCTCCGTTTCTCTGCTCAGTCACAGCCCAGTGGGCCAAAAAGCAGGAGCCCATTAGACAGCTTCTCATGTCCACAGGTGAGAGCGCATGGATGGATGCAACACACTGCTTCTTGCCAGAAGGCATAATGCTATTGAGGGAGAAAGCAGAGAAATTAACAATCTGTTGATGAAGCTTTGCCATGGCAGGCAGGCCACGGGAGCTGTCCAGGGTACTGAACAGTCATCATAAATTCCTCTCCTTTCCCTTCATTAGAAGGAGGGTGTGCTTGAGTGCCACGGGCCTCCAGATCAGAGTCTAGTTCACCAGAGCACCCAAATGTTTAGTTACTCAGAGTAAACTCACCCTGAATACACAGAGTTCTGGAAAAAGATGCGTTATTTAGCAATACTTTCCCAATTTCTTGGGTATTGCTCCATTGGGTGGTGTTTTGGCATTCTATCTTTTTGTGCATTGAAAGCATGCATCCTAGATGTGTATGGCAATGCAGACATGCGTTCACAGTGCCACTGAAATGGGGAAACAGGGAGAATATAACATGTCCAAGATGTGAACTCATCTTGATTCGGGCTCAGCTGGTGATATGGTTTATTCCTGATGAAAAGGGCCTGTAAATGCCTTCAGTAAATGCTTCAAGAAGAAATTCAGAACACTCAAGGGAGAGGGCTGAAGAATGTGACATTTCACTTTTTTTCAAATTGTTGATTTCTTTTGTTTTCAAAAGTGGATTTTAATTAAATGGATCATGGTTCACAACCAAGCTATAGAGAAAAAATACTGAAGGCCCAAGTCAAAATTGAACTATGGGCATAATTTTCTTATAAAGGTCACTCTCAGTCAGAAATCAATCATTAAAACAAGATAACTCAAGATGTGATATGAAGTAAAATATTAATAGGACAAAATAAACTGGAACAAATTGTATTTTACTGATGTATAATGGGCTCTTAGGCGCATCAAGAATTTTTTATGTATCCTTAAACTTTATAGTTTCAAGCTGTAACTGGAGAAACAACAAGGGTTTGTTGCTACTGCAATCCATGCTACCTTGGTGAAGAGGTGGCTGAAAGTGAAATGTGAAGTTTGAATCTAAAAGTACAGGGGTAAACGTGTCTGTCACATAATTAAAACTACTGTGTAGGTTTATGTAGCTGTGGTACTGACAGAAGAACAGATTTCAAGGAAAAGAAAATTTTATTCAGATTAGCTGTAGTTTCTAAAGGTTTGATTGGAGAGCTTATAAAATGTAAATATGGTTTATATAATTAAACTATTTTGTCTCAAAATAAAAACTCTTTTTAAAAAGGCAGCAGATGCAGCTAAATGCAAAGGTCCTGAGCTCAATACCTAGTATTGCCTCAAAAATTATATAATTAAATGACACAGAGAAAGATTGCCTTTGTACAGGAATGAAGAGTGGAAAAGGATTCATGGAGTCACCGGTGACTTTGCACTGTACAACAGAAGTGTTGTTTAGTAGCAGTGCGCTGAAATTAGCAGAAGCTACAGGTGAAGGGATCACCATAGAGATTGTTGCCAAAACTAGAATTAGATTTACCATAAAGACAGCAGGAGTATGGCTGCTAAGACATCGGAAGTGAACAGGATTAGACAATGAAAATTTTGACTTGGTAGCACAAGAAAAAGACTCAAAAGGGAAATCTCTTGGTTTTTAGCCAGAACAACTGAAATTATTGGGTCACAAACTAAAAAATGAAAAAGTTTGTGAGAAAATCAGCTGTCCAATGGTACCATTTTAAAATAACGTAATATTTTATCTAGATCCACCTAGGCAAATGGAGCTATTTTAATGTTTTAAAACCCTTATTCCCCATCTAATGGTCACTCTGGTTGCTCAATAGCAGAGGGACACTCTCACGTCAATTTAACAATAATTTTATCAATTTTCTCAGTCAAAAACTCACTGAAGTAAAAGATATCTGTGGGCTTTGCAGTTAGATATCATCAACAATGCGTGTTCACCCTGCTCATGTGGGACTGCAGGGTTCTGGAGGCAAGCACAGTGCCCATTCAGCAAGCTCTGACACTCTATGTGCACTGCCATGTGAATACAATCACAGAATTTCTGCAAGAAATGATGATGACAGCTAGAAATAGTCCCAAAGACTTTATCAAGTTCCTTAGATGATAAAACGAGCACTGAAGCTTTTATGCACATCACATCCTTGTTTTCTAAAGAAAGAATGAACTCCCCAACAGTGTAAGGAACTACATAATTGTGTATATGGGGCTGCAGTGCTAACAGCAACGTGCTACATCCAGATGGCAAATGGGATGATGGTGAAGTCAGGGTGCGGAAGCAACTAATGATACTTCACAGAGCAAACTGCAAAGCCAATGTAAGCACAAATGGCACATCCTGGGCTAGACAATGGTGCACATGTCAAAGTCAGCTGCGTGGGCTGTGGGAGGAGGAGATGAAAATAAAAAGTAAATATACACTGTATAAACACAAATATGAATGCATGATACTACTTCAGAAGCACCCAGTGCTTGGCAGATCACCCGTCATTCCTAGGCTTTGCCCCATCCTCTTCTGATCCAATCCCACTCAGTGTAACACAGACCACAGACTGCCCACTCCACCAGAGGCAGACATGGCTCATTATCTACCGCCTGATGAGAAAGTCCTGAGGAACAGCTACTTTTGACTTAGTCTAGGCAATAAAGCCCTTGGTAATATATTTCTACTTTAGGCATCTCCATTTGAGAATTAGGGGAATAGTGCTAAGGATATCTCTGTGAATCTGGCCAGAAGCAAGGCCAGAACTGTCTCTATCCTCAGGGCAGCTTCTCTTCTCCACTGAACAGGAGGCCTGGGAAGGACCTATACCTTGAGGATAACTGTGGTGCCCTCTAACTGTCGGTGGTGAATATGTGGCTCTGTGTTTTGATAGAAATGTCAAGGTACATCTAAGTAAATTATGAACTGGAATGTATGAGGATTGAAGGCTTCTGCTTGTATTTTCATTAGAGGGTCTCTGTCTACATTTAAAGCTGCTGAGCCCTGATAAGGGGCAGAGAGAGCATTTTTGGAGTTGCCTGGACCAATGTTGAGATAATGCCTTTCAGCCAGACAAATGCCCTCCATGATTTACAAAGCTGCTGCTGTCCTTGTCAGAGCTTCTGGAGCTCCTGATACCCGCTGTAAGGAGAAGCTTCCACCACCCAGGATCACTGTTGCCCTCACTTACTTATTCAGACAACCTGTCAGCCTACTGGAGCCACGCTTCCTGTTGACATGGATAGGACAGTGAGACAATAGCTGGACTTCTTTCCTTTATTGCTACTGCTCACTTTTCCCTCCTCAGAGTCATAAATGCTTTGTCTAGATAATAATGAAGGTCTTCAGTGACTCAATTTCCCTTTTCATTCTATCATGCTTATGTATCCCTGCTGCTCACAAAGTGTTCTCATGAGAAGGTGCGATTACAGCAGAAGGATGCTCCCTTGACATTGAAGATTGGAATCTGCACAACTGCTCTGTAACAACTCATTTTAATGTTTGCCTACTTGTCCTCATTTATTTTTTATTTCTGATTCTTGGTGCACTCAGGATAAAGGGAGGTGTGTGTCAGCTCGGAGAGATATGCCACAAATCTAGCCGAGACCACAGATGGTGGGGCTGGAACAACTTCCTCATTCTCAGGCTTGGCGGGGCTATTTCTATGCAGCACACAACCTCACATGCTTATGAAGATTGTTAAAGGAAAGGGTTCAGATGCACAAAAGCAAAGCGGCCAAAGTGTTTTTGTTTATGGTAGGAAAGGGTTCACTTTAGAGCAGACAGAAATATATTAACAGAAATAAGCCTTACAAATACTTCCTTTGTTAGTTTCAGAAGATTTCAGCTTACATGGGCTGCCCAGTGACAAGGTATACTTTTAGGTGGGCCTAAGAGATGAGTCTGCTGTGAATCAATATGCATTTCTATTTTTGGTCTTAGTCCTTAGGAGGCTATTATTATAGGTGGCCATCTATTGCTGAAGTGTAGGATTATAAGTGTACAGATTTATTGCTGTACATTTACTTGGCTCTTGTCAGACTTTTGTGTAAGACTACATATGTAATGCAAATTGCATCCTTCCCACTAAAATCGGTCAACAATCTGTCATACTCAAGAAGACCCCAACAGTCTGGGGTTCATCTTGAGTGAGGTCAGAATATTCTGCACTAGCTTTCCTTTGGAGGAAAATAAGAACACTAGTGCACTTATACACCCAACTGGCTATTCCTGCAAGTCTACACTGAGTATCCCCTGACCCTTTCTCCCACCCCCATCAACTGTCTTTTGTTGACTATGTATCACACAGGGTGTATTTTAAGTCCCACTGAACAAGTATCTTACAGTTAATCCTCAAATCTCCAAAGACAGCCTTCTGCAAATTATGGCTGATCAAAACTTTGTATTAGATGCATAATAAAACATGTCCTGTGAACCACTCCAGGCAGGAGAGTGCTTTCTCGGAGGGTCTGCTGAGCATATATCCCTTTGTGCAAGAAACTTGGGAGTCTTTTGCTCGGGTTATTTGCAGGCCTAAGATGCCATCAAGATTCACCTCTTAAGATGATGGCTTCAAAACAAGCCGAGCCTTCTCACCTCCTCTGCTCCCACAGATCTTTCTTACATTTTCTCTGATACCTTGGGTGTTCTTCCTGCTTTTCATCTGGGTTAAGTAGCTTTTGTAGCTCACTAAATTATCATTCTGTGTTCTCTGGTCTATACTTCTTATAACCTATGCATAGTCAGAGCTCCAAGGCATGTTTTTGTGCTAATATACCTGGTAAACTGACCTTGTTGGCATTGTCCGGGTCTTAATCATGACTGCCCTATGAGGAAGCATTGTTGAACCCTGGAACATGAATTCCAGACAGGGAAAAATGAATCACTGTATTTCTGAATATGGAGTTAGAATATATCTCAGCCAGTCTTCTGCTTTCAAAAGTGAATAGAATGCCTGGTAAGTAAGCTTAGTAATCCTCTCACCCTGAGGTTCTTATCCCAAGACAAGTTTGCCTCTCTAGTGTGTTTGGCAGTGCCTATACAGTTTTGTTTAATGTGACTTGGGTGGAGGATGGCACTGGAATCTCATTACTAAACATCTTAGAATGCAGGGAACAGCCCTAAGCACATTACATAAAATTTGGTCCAAAAGGTCAGCACTGCTAAAGTTGAAAGACCATGTTCAAGTCCATTAAGGTAACATGAAGCCAACAGAGAAAGATGGAATAAAAAAGGCCAATTTTGCATGTTGGCTTCTGGAACACACACTTCCACGGAGCAGGCACCTTAGGATAATGGATGTCCTCAATAATGATAATCATGTGACAATATTTAAATATTAATGAGTACATTCTGATGCATGAAAATTCTTAACATGCATCAAGTATAGAAAATATGTTACTTACAAGGCTTATTCAGATTGGTCTTCCATGGCACGAGTGTGGCAAGTACACAGTTATGCAACTCAGGCTCTGAGCATACAGGAGAGGTCAGGAACCATCCTACATTTACTCTGACCCATAAACTGGGATGCCATATTAATGAAGACAGTATCGTGTTTTGGGGAGGACCCTGACCTAACAGTGAAGAGATCAGGCTTTTAAGTCCAGCACAGATGCAAATATTTTACATGACCTAGATCAAGTTATGACTCCTCCTTTCTGAACTCAATATCCTCTTCATCTGTTAGATGCTGTGGTATTCTAACATCAAAGATCAGACCTTTCGGGACTGAGGATCTACACAATTGTTTTTCCTACTTGCGCATCTGTTTCCTTCCTCCAAGAGTCAAGTAGCAAGCACTTCTGTGCAACAGTGTTTCCCTTCTTGCCCTGCAGCTCCATCCAAAGGAAGACCAAGGGGAGGAAGGCAGAGGTTTGCCAACCAGTGCTGCAAAGGAAGTGTGGAGTGGTGTTTAAATCAATGTGCTGGAGTCATTGGGGCTAGAATCTTGGTGCAGGCCACTTATTAATATCGTGTTGCTGGGCAGTTATTTAACATTCCCAGTCCTCAGTTCTCTCATCTGTGAGGTGGGATGGTTGTAATAATGGTCATCCATACAGTTGTTGTTGGCAGGAAAAGCTCAGATAATGTGCGCATATGATTAGGACAATCTAAAAAAAAAAAGAGCTAAGTAAATGGGACCAGCCAATGGGATTTGGTTTCTGAGTCAAAGGTTACAGATATTATTTTCATCTCCTAAACGGCACTATTTGTGGAAAACAGAATTCCGAGCATTGTTTTGGGTAATATATTTAAATCTGTGCAAGTGAGAAAAATGCATGAATACCCAGAAGAATCCTCTTGTGCCACTTACCATATAATAGTAAAAGAAAATCATTACCCGCTGACATTGTAACTGGTTTCTCTGTCTATTCTTCCGTATGTCTCTTCTCTGTGATTTAGATGAAAACTCCAGCATCCTGGGGCAAATACGGCTCCCTTTCTCTTGCTTATGGTTGGGGAGAGACGGCTTCTGAGATTGTCCTCCCGGGTCCCTGCCCTCCGTGTGCTCACTTGGCTCACTCTTTTGGCACCTGTCCCCAGTGCTAGTTAGTACAGGCCTTTCAGACACCAGCTCTCTCATTAGTTCTATTGGTTTCAACAGCTCTGTGGACACAGTGAATGCAATATTTAACACCCGGGAGAAAAGTGCTGCACTCCGATCATTCTTTCATCATCTCTGCCCATCTGGAGCCCCCTTTAAACAATGCTTTCAGGAGACTGCTTCTTCTCAGGATAGACAGTGCTCCCATGATATAAAGTTTGTGTTGCCAGGTGTGGTGGTGCTCGCCTATAATCCTAGCACTGGGGAGGCCGAGGCAGGAGGATCACGGTGAATTTGAGACTAGCCATGGGCACATAAGCAAATTCAAGGCCAGCTTGCACTACACAGCGAGGTCCTATCTCAAAAAACCCCAAATAAATTTTAAAAAAAAGAAAAAGAAAAAGAAAATAAAAATAAAGTTAGTGCCAGAAAAGATGTTTTTGTTGTTATTGTTGCTTGGGGAGGGGGAGGGCTATTCTTCCCAGATGATATTTGGTCTATCATTTCCTGGGGAATTGCACTGAGATTAGATAAGCTTTCGACTCTTGATGGACACCTGCTAATAACCTGAAGGAGGGGGAGGGTGCTTATATTGTCAGCCAGACTTATCTATGATTATTTTGATCAGTGTTGTCACTCAAGGGCACCAGTGAAGGATATTATATTTTTTCTTAAAACGTTGTATGGATCCACAGATACTAGACTGGCAAGATTGCCCTGTACATCCATGCTCACGTTGATATAGGCAATATATTGCCAGGATTGTATGTGATATTCAAATAAATCATTGAAGTGCTTTTATTAGCCTAGTTTTGATGTGATGATAGACAGCTTCATGACAAAGCTATTTATTCTCTATATTAATCCTGGGTGGATGGTTTCATCCAAGCTTTCTTTGTAATCAGATTTTGTTCTTTTTCAAAAAATATTCTAAAGAATACCCGGACTTTCTGAAGCTCCAGTTCACTGACTCTTGGCCAAAAAAGGAAAGAAATTTAAAAAGTAAAAAAGAAAAGAACAGAAATGTCTTGTATCACTTGAAAAACCTCACTGAATGTAAACTTGTGGAAATGAAGTTTGGTAGAAAAAGTCAGTTGTGGTGCTAAGTAGATGGTAGAAAAGAAAGAAGTAGAAAATGATTAAAATTAAGAACGAAGTAGAAAGTGCAACGGGGTTATTCTTGCTTTTTTCCAAATCATAAAACCTTTAAAGATTTTCTAGACATGAGCAGAAAGGTCAGCCTGAGGACTATTTTGCTTTCACGGATGAGAAGACAGATTGGGATTGTCTAGCATGAAGGAGGGCAGTCAGAGAGCCCCAGAGGGCTTCTAGCCAGGGCTCCCCTCCCTTTGCTTTTGGGCAGGTCAGTGCCCCCAGCTGCCAGGAGCCCACATTCCTCTCTCCTGCTGCCACTGTGCAGCACCTCCCCAAGTCCCACAGCCTGTCTGTTACCGCACTTCCAGAGCAAGAGTTAGGGAGAGCCAGGGGCCACCAAGGCCCGGGGTACTGAGGCATTGTGTGATGGAGGCTCAAGTGACTCAGTGATAACAGCCTTTGTGCCCTAGCAGGGTCTCACTGTGCCCACCTCAGCGGGCAGCCCCTGAGGAAATGTACTGTCTACCACGTCAGACCAGCGGGGCTCGGTGGTCATAATCCCCACCTGCAGTTTACCTGCCACTGCCCTATGTGGGATCTTCACCATGTTGATCTCTCAGCTCTGGTGAAAGTATGAAAATCCAACTTTAAATGATGCATAAATAAAGCCCAGTGACACTGCTGGGTTTCCTCCCGGTCACCATGCTGAAAAGGCCTTTTCATGCTCTCTTTTGTTAGAGCTAAACTAGAAAGGTATGAATATTTTTCTACCTCATTCCATCCACTTGGATTCAGTTTCCTGCTTCCTCTTAGATTTGTCTTTAAAGCATAATGGAGATTTGTTTTTTCTCCATAAAAGGCAATTTATTAAAACCAAATCAATCAATTCATTTTTTTACCTACTTAAAGCATGACTTTAAATTTGAGCATTTTGAGGCTTGAGCAGAGAATAGAACAAGGAAGGAGAAAAAAATAACAAGGTAACATTTTCTACACGTATGTCATAGTTTTGTCCTTTGAAACACACTAAACTCAAAGATCACAGAGCGCCAAGTCAGGGGCCAAGACCTCCTGAACCAAAGTTCATGGCACTTTTCATAATACTGTAGAGATCGAGCTCAGGATCAAGGCAAGAAACTGGAACCAAGGCCAAAGCCAAGTAGCGGTGATAGTTAACTGATTTTCTGTTCTATCAAAGGATAAAGCAATTTTCATAAGGACTAAAGGGCCACGACTCAACAAATCCTAAATACATTTTAGAATTGTCTTGGCTTCCTCAAAAAAGGCAAAAAGAGAAAGAGAGAGAGAGAGAGAGAGAGAGGAGAGAGAGAGAGAGAGAGAGAGAGAGAGAGAGAGAGAGAGAGAGGACTACCATTCTTTTCTGCAGAGGCCTTTCATATTCGTATTTGTTAACCTGCAGAAGATGCTAACCTTTGAGTGTCAGGTGCAGAACAGATGTCCCCCTGAAAGAGCCATTTTTATAAAAACTAGTGTGTGGATTCTTCCTTAGAGTAAGTGGCTATCTTGGTGGGAACTTGGGCCCATGCTTGGGAAGAGGTCACCATGCACATTTACTAAATCGCCATTGCTTTGCTCTAAAAGCATGTGTTCCCTGTGCTCTTCAGAAATAGAGCACAACTATAAGATGAAAAGTCATGGTTCCTGATACTGGTAGTCACTGAGGAATTTCCACATTGCTCACAGTCTTGTTGCTCATTCCACAAACTTTGTGCCATAATGTCATCCCAAGCTGAAGCCTCTCCTCCAGCTGCTTGCTCTACTCACTTCTCCAGGGCACACTGTACTTCTCTGCCATGCCAAAGGAAATGCCAGCGACTGGTTGCTCTGACTGAAATCTTGGAATCGTTCTGATTTCTCCATCTTTCCACATCCCATTCCTCACTCACAGAAATCCCATCAGTTCTGTTTCCAAGAGAGAAGTCAAGATCTTATGTAATTTTTCACAAGACCAGTGCTCTAACCCCTGGGCTATAGGGGCTCACTGTAATTTTTATCGTCTCTACTGCTCCCCAGTGTGGATCGAGCCAGGCTGTCCAGTCTAATAAAAAAAATAGAAATGATACAGAATTTCCCTAAACAGGATGACAGGAATTCAACAGTGGTTGTTATGTTTCATATTGTTGTCTTCAAATTAATTGTTCATATTACCAGATGTAAGTATGCAAAATTGGTCAAGAAATTAAAAAGAAAAAATTTTAAGCATTAATTGTTCCTTTCAACAATCAGCAGTACAATTATCCCAGCTATTCTTCTTCTTTTTTTTTGTCTTTTTGAGACAGGGTCTCACTATATAGTTCAGACTGGCCTTGAGCTCATTTTGTAGCCTAGGCTGCTCTCAACCTCACAAAGATTCTCCTGCCTCAGCCTCCCGAGTGCTGGGATTACAGGCATGCTCCACCATGCCTGGCTAGCTATTCTTTTATACACATATATATTTTTCCCTTCCTTGTTTCTTTCTTTTCTCCTTTCCCTCATCCCAGTTGATCCTTCCCTTTGAGCAATTTCTCTCCCTTTCACAATATTTTTTGTACCTCAGACAGTCTTTTACATTGCTGCACCTCCAGATTCTCAGGTCATATCTAGAGGTTCCTTTGAAGGTGGAAGCCAGGTCTTGTTCCAAACTTTCAGTTGTTCTTCATCTCATTCTTAGTCAAATGCTTGCCTCTGGCACTCCACCCCAATATAATGCTTCATTTTAAAAGAATGAAAATTATATCTGTTTAACACTGTATAGAGAGAGCAGAGAATAGTACTTGCGGTCAAGCAGGTGTGTTATTAGCTATTGTGTGAATTAGTAAGTAGAAAGAGTTATGAAGTTTAAAGCCTGTGTTGGGAGTCTCAGGTAGAGGGGCGATTACCAGTAAAAATGGAATTGGATGAGAAAAATATTTTAAATGATCTATTGTACGTTAGAAAGATACTCCCTCTTTCTTTCATATTGTCTTAGGACAGAATAAAACTTGAAAACTCTTCAGTTCTATCTTTATTCTGTTAGTTTTCTATGCGTCCAACCTGATATTCTTTAAAAGCTGGACTCTGTAGAACCCCAGTCAAATTCTATTTAAAACTTCATAATGTGTCACCACTCACACTTTTTTGTAGGTGTTCAATATTTCTTCTGGTTGTAGGGTCCACCTAGTGGGGATATCACTTGCAAAAACAGCTTATTATTTGCCCTGACTGGTCACAAGTGGTGACGGGGTGACACCTAGGAAGAGTTTCCTTTATGTCCTTTGCAAATCCATGACTTGTGCTTGATCAGTCCCCAGCATAATGGCTGGCAAAGCAAAGCAGATGCAGGACTTCAGAGACTGATCTCTCCTGGAGGAGACTTCTCATGCTGGGAATTTCTGCAGGGCAGCCTCAGACATCCTGAGGAGACAACCGTCCATAGGAGGTCTCAAGGGATTAAAAATGTGCAGGCAATGATGTCCACTGGCTTCCTCCTGACACGAGAGACTCCTTCCTCCACAGCTCTTTGGGAAATATTCCACTGCCACTAAAATCAGTGAAGAAGCTGGTCCTCTAAGGTGGCTGAGGTCTGAGACTCTAACATTCGCTAAAGTGTCATGGTATTTTTGGCTTGCTTTGAACTACTTGCAGTTGTTTATTTTTAGACGATTTCAAATTTAGAGAAAAAAAGTTACAAAATTCCACATATAACTTTACCCAGGTTCACCAATGGTTGCAATTTATCAATTTTTACCATTTGAGTCTACATGCTTGCTATCTTATATTTTTTGTTAATAACTGTGAATAAATTTGAGCTATCATCTCCATTTCTTGTCTAAAATATCTCAAAATTTACATCATAAGAGTATTCTTCATATAATTATAGTATAATTTTTGAAATTTGGCAATTTTATCATTAATAAAAACTACTAATTCATAATTCATATGCAATCTGAATCAAGTTTTTTGTTAACATCACTGAAAGTTTTCTCCTGTGGTTCAGGAGCAAACCCAGAATCCACCATTGCATTTAGCTGTCAAATAGCTTTCAGGTTTCATTTCTTTCAGATCTTAGCCTTTTTGAGGATGCAGGCCAGGCCAGTGGACATGCAGAATGCTCTTTCATTCAGGCATGGTGGATGCTGCTGCACTTGTGAAATTTAGGTTGTGCGCTTTTAGCAGGAAGGGAGGCTGTATTCTCAGTGAACCTGGTTAGGAGGGACCAGGACAAGCTTTGTCCCTTTGTTGACGTTCCCCTTGACTGCTTGGATCAGGGGCCATTTTCTCTTATATCAAGTTGCTACTTTTTCCTTTGTAATTTGTGAGCCATTCAAGGGAAGATATCTTAAAACTATATATGTGACTTGTTCATCAAACAGCCATCCACAGTCTCAGTATTTGTCAATAATTCTTGCCTAAATCAATTATTTCTGTGGTGGCTGGAAAATGGTGGCATTTAAATTCTTCTTTTCATCTACATTATTAGTTGCTATTGCAGTGTAGGAAATATTCTTTCACTTTTCATCATTTCTTTATTTATTGGTGTATTTATTCAGCAACATACTAATTCTATTTGGACACACTGTTTTTGTTGCATCTGTTGTGTTATAGCTGGCAAAATTCAGGATTTTATTTTCATACTCAAATTGTCCCAAATCTGCTCAGTGGGGCAGGGCTCTGCTAGCTGGTTCCTACGCCATTTCAGAAGTCCCCCAGTGTTTTATTTTGAGCTATATTTTTTTTGGTGGCCTATGAAGATGTTCTAGAATGTACTCTTGATAAACCCCTTACCTCAGCTTAAGTGCATCCACCATTTCAGGAAGGAGTTTGGGTTCACCTAATTTGAGTAGCTTGTGTTGCTCTTTTCCATTTCATTTCTCTCACTAGCTTGACACTTGGAATTCTGGCTAATTTTTTTCACTTTTTCTTTTTTATTAATACATATCTGTAGTACATAATGATCACATCTCTGTGGGGAACTGGCACATGTACATAGTTCTGGCTATTATTAAGGAGAGTCTGGGATGAACCAAAGCTTTCACAGACTTTCCCATAATCGTGCTCCTAAGGCATTCACACAGCTTCAAGGTTTTTAGAGACCAAAGAGAACCGGATCCACCACAGATGGGTTCTTTCTCTTTCTTTCTTTGCTTGCTTTCTTTCTTTCTTTCTTTCTTTCTTTCTTTCCTTTTCCTTCCTTCCTTCCTTCCTTCCTTTCTTTCCGTCTCTGTCCCTCTTTCCTTCTTTCCTTCATTCTCTCTCTTCTTTCCACTATATGACTATTTATAGTACAGATTACTTTTTGATTGTATTTTCAGTGAGAAATATTTTATGATAACAAATTTAAAAATTGCTCAGTTGAGAGTCTGACTTTAAACGTATTGCCTGGTCCCATATTAGAGACTTTACCTTGACCTTGGGCTCAGAATGACAGTTGAAATCACTTTAAAATTAAAAAGTGAGTACTAACAACTATAGGAAAAAATTATACAATTTATAACTGCAGTAGAGTACTAAACAAGAAGATATATTTTGACTCCTGAATCATTATAACACCAGTAATAATTATTAAGCATCCTAGAAATTTTCCAAGACTTTATCAAGTTTCTAAATAAAATGCAAAAGAGGTTTCCAGAAAGGACTTGGTGCTGCCCAAATGTTTGTATCTTTGGAGAAGGTAGAATATGAAACATAGTTTTTGTTTTTGATCTGAGTCTTTAAATGTCAAGTTTCTTCTGCAGGTAAAAACACTTCAGAAAGGAAGATGCTACAGTGTCACAGTTAGAGGTGAGGCTTCCGTGGTGAGGAAACTATAATACAGGTGAAATTCCTGGACTACAAGAATACTTTTTTGGAATATGTCTGCAAAGAGTTGTGGTGTGGCCCCTGCCCCTATATCTGAGATGTCAAGATTTTTCTGAAATGCACAAGACTGTGTATTTTACATGTCTAGGAGAGCCACATCCCATAATTTACTCATACTATATAGCTAGACGAAAGCCTTTATAAAGAAAAGTCTATCTTTTCTGATTTAAATGCCTAGGCTGGAATAAGGCCATTACTTGAGTTTAGTAGAGAGAAGTATAAACTACAGTCTTCACAAAGTGTGGAGGGTTTTTTTTTTTCATGGAGCTTACTCCATCGATCTGAGTAAAATGGCCTGGGTCCTAGAAAGGAGAGGAAAGAGACCTTCCCTTATACTATCTCGTGGTCAAAGAGAAAATAGAGATATGCTCAGTCGCAAGACACCTGGGGAATGCAGAGTAAAGGGCATGTGAGAAGAGGTCTCCAGGCTTCATGAAGTCTCTCTTCACAAGTGTTATGGTTGATCCACTGTGTCAACTTGGGGAGTCTAGAGGTTTGGCTGAGTGACTCAGCAGGAAGCCAGGGTGGTTACACTGTACACATCCTGAGCCTCTGGAAAAGGAGGGCATAGAGATTGTATGAATGCTACACCTCCCTGGGTGGGGGCAGCCAGTTTACAATGTAAGAGAGGGAAAGAGGCTGCTTGCTGCCATTTCCCCTTTTGTTGGTTGATTTGCTGTGCTCTGCTGCCATGAAAGTTTGCCCTCCGCCATGGGCCACTCTGCCTCAGAACCAGCCAGGTATGGACTGAAACCTCCACAAACTAAGCTAAATAAACCTTTCCTTCCTTCATTTTGGGTTTGGGTATTTTGTCTCAGCAACAAAAGAAAAGTAACCAAGACAACAAGAAACTCCTCTCCCATGAATTACCTTACCATATGAGCAGCTGTTTTGCACCACAGATCTACTCCTGGTTTTTGAGAAGAGACGCCCCCAACACCCTGCACAGCTCTGAAGCTCTTCCCAAAGTGGGAGAGGCAGAAGCTGGCAGAGAGCTGAGCACTCCTGGCCTGACCTCCTTCTCTCTACACAGTGCCCTCACGCAGCCAGGAGCAGAGCCCAGTGCTTTCCTGCCCAGACTGCAGTGTGGACATGGTCCAGGGAAGACCTTCCACCAAGTAAATGGTTGGTCTGCTTTTTAACTCAAGTATTAAAAAAAGCAATAATTTGGCACTTCTTACCAATGTTATCCACACAGGCCAAAGGGGGATGGGAACTGAGGCTCTGTATAATTACTTCCTTTAGATAATCACTGTTTTTAGAGACCAACTATGCCTATCACACCATAGCAGAATGTGGCAAATTTTAGTTAGCACAAACTCAGGCCACTTTCATAGCCACCTTGCCCCAGGCTCTGGAAAAGGCTCATGCCTTCACCCAAACTTGGAGCAACCCCACTGGCCAGGGGACCACATGAGATGAGCCTCAAGAGGCTCAGACATAATCTCTCCTTAGAAGTCTGTATTCTTTCTTTAGCTATCAAGGCCCAAACTCTCTCTGTCTATATCTCCTCAAAAATATACTTTTACTTATACTAATCCAGAAAAGCCTCTTGGCTGTAATTTGTTGGAGACTTGAATCAAGTGTTAGAAAACCCTGACTATTCAGTAAGACTATGGATGCAGTCATCCGTCCATTCCTAAATTCCTCTATCAAATGTTTACCAGGTATTCCGTGGTACCAGCCAAGAAAGGAGCATCAAGAAATCTAGCATGGGGGACTGGGGGAAGATGGCGACCAGGTGAGCAGCAAGGGAGCGAGCCTCTTTGATAAACACCACCAGCTCGAGACAGACTTGGCGAGCGTGAATACCGGGACCTCAGCTGGGAAGTTTAAACTGGGCGTATTTCTCTGAGATGCCGGGGGAGATGTGGTAGGGCGGACCAGGCTGCCGGGGCGAGACGTGGAAAAGT